>PYAF01005492.1:2364003-2389385 GCA_007407185.1 Glycine tomentella
CATATTTTGTTTATTTTGGTTGTATTTTGATATCTAGGGGAAATTTGTACAGTTTTGAGAAATTTTGTACCTTGTAAAGAACAGAAATTCACCATATATGTATAAGAATGTATTCTTTATATGATTTAAGCTTCCTTAAACGTTTATTTCCATGCTTGCTGCGTTGTGATGATATTATATAATGATAATACGCCGGGTGTACACGGGGTATTACAACATTGACTTGGCCAAATGTATTATAGTGAAATTTTTTGCTTGTCAGGTAGTGATAACAATTTGTCTTAGTGAAAATTCAAGTACGATTAGTAGATCGAAACTATACATTAATCATAATAAATGCATAAAAATGTAATTGAACCCAGTAGTTAAATATGAGAATTATGAAGTTTACTATCTTATATTTATTAAATAACTAAAACTTACTAGAAATATTGAGAATGCATTTTACTTAACTTTGATGCATGTAAAGTTGGTATAGTAATGTCACTGTGCGAACACTTGGCAGGACTTTTCTGGAAATTAATTGTGCTCGACATATCAAGTATCGACAAAGAACCTTAAGTATATTTTACTCTATGCTTACTTAGAATATTTATCCATGCCTTTAAGAAAGAATATTGGTTTAGTCAAATATAAAAATTGTTTATCCGTGCCTTTTAGTTAGTTTTTTCTTAAAAGTAGAACTTCTCTAATTAGACTATTTAAGAGTTTTTTTATTTAGTTTTTTTATTATAAGCAACTTCATTGTTTATAATTTTGCATCAAAATTTAAGACAAAAATCATGTTAAATTGGAATTCACGGACTAGGAAATTCTATATTACCATACAGCTTATATTCTATTTTTTCATTGGAGGTATTCGAATATTACGTAACTTCATAAACAAACGTATGCAATTCGTCAAATTGTTAAGAATCTTGCATAGCCATACGAAAATGACGCATAGCCAAACAGATCGCAGCATACTTTCATCAGAATTCAGAACTGAGATAGTAACGGAATTGTGAATTTTCTTGCCAAATGAGCGGAAGAAGTCTTTAGTGCGATGTTCAAACCAAAATTCTATAATACCAAAGTAAGAAGCAACATGCAAGTTCAGACAGAGGTAGGAAAAGTAAAGAATGATTGCTTTCTTCTCAAAGAAGAGTAGCGAAATCCAAACACAAATAATTTCATGAAAAGAGAATTTCATTGGTACATGAATTTATAATATTAAACGGGGTAAGAACCAATTGTGAATCCTTGACACCCAAAGTTCTGATTGACATTCAGTGAAATAATGAAAATGACCTTATACATGTTTTTGCAAATAAGAAGCTATCGTTTCTATCACTTCCCAATGCTTTTGTCTGTCAGAAGGGTAGTACAAATGCCTATAGCCTATACTTCAGGGTTTCATCAATAGCTCCCTGATATAATCAAGAACTCCCTTGACATTCACAGTCCAAGCAACTGCAACAGGAGAATAACCCGTCCATGGGTTACTCGTATTCCATCTGCATGAATGAATCCAATTATCTTGAGCACTAAATTATAAGGAAAATTTCGAGTGAATAATAATAGTTTTAAATTTGGACAAACTTTTTCAATCCTTGGTCCAGAAGTGTGTGCCCAACACAGATGCCTTGTGTCTCTACCCTCACTACCCCTTTCTTGTATGTGAAAAGATCTGGACGCACAACTGCCACAAAACTAACAGGATCATGGAGGAAAATTCCTGAAAGAAGCCAAATCATCATTCCCATGGCAACTTTTTTAGTAGAAGCGTAACTATTGACATCGAAGTAGAATGAAAAATTACCATGGACACCGTCAGACTTTACATGAAAGTCCCTATAGAATTTGCATATGTCACTCAAGAAGGGAGCATACTTTCCTTTAGATTCCTTCAGTTCAAGGAGATCAGCATCTGAAATCAAAAGACAATGTTCAACTTATGGTGCCTGACCTAGAATAACAGCAAATAGCTCAAGATAGACCGGAAATTTGAACAAACTGGGATAACAATACTACCTGTGAATTGGACTTGGGTTGTAATGTTTATTCCAACAACAACAACATCAGCTCCAGAGGTAAACACAATATCTGCGGCTTCTGGGTCCCCATGGATCTGCAAGTAGAACAGTCATTTGGACTAGGACCCATTTGAGATGAAATCAGATTATTGAGATTGGCCTAGAATAGAATCCATTTATTAGCATTTACGACCATTAATTGCTGCACCCCCACACTCAACCAAGAGAAATGCTAGCAATATTATTTAAGTAAAACAGTTGCAAGTTATATTACTTACTGGGTAAAACTGTAAAGTAAACTGTAAACCGTTAAATAAATATTACATACAAACAGAAACCACCACCTACATTTGCTTCTGCAGCAGGATTCACATTCCCCAAGGCAAAGAATGCACCACCAAGTATAAATATTCTCTTCACTTTGCTGGCAAACGAAGAATCTCTTTTGATTGCCTAATAATGGAAGTGACACTATCAAATCAACAAACGTAGGGAACTATAATTTGAAGTTATGAAGGGCAGGACCATAGAGTAAAAGTAAGCAATGTACAACTTACCAAAGCCACATTTGTTAGTGGTCCAAGTGCTAGCACAGATACTTCACCGGGATATTCAGAGACTTTCTCTACCAAAAACTCACTAGCACTCTTCTCAATTTTCTCACCTTTAGGTGGGGGTAGGAATGTGTTCCCTAGTCCATCTTTACCATGAACAAAATCAGCAATACGAGGCGTTCCACCCTTTTGCAGAAAATAAATCATAATTAATACCAAAAAAGATAGAGAAATCGGATCATGCCGAGTTCAAAGGGATATAGCAGAAAATAAAGCCCGCATTCAATTAAAACTTAATTTTACCGAATCAACATTAGAGAAGCTCAAATTTACACATTAAAATAATTACCTTCAACGGCTCAGGGCTTCCCTGTGCAACTGGAATATTTTCACGGCCTGCGATCTCACACTATCCTTTTTGCATATTAAAAACACAATCAAGATCACATTTCCACTAACACAAAAGACATGGAAAATTTTAGTCTATTTAGATAAACTTCTCCGTAAGCACTCACCGGAAAATAAAATAGAATGAACTGTACTGAACTCTCAACTTATGCATTAAAATTTTATTTTCATTTAACTTTTTCAAAAACTAAAGTGCATAAGTTGATTTCAGTTTTGCAAAAATTTCCAAAGAAGTTTATCCAAACATGACGACAGGAATTTTGAATATAAACACATACCAAAAGCAAAGCATTGCGTGTGGAAACTTCAGTAGTTGTATTACCAAAAATGGTTGTCAAACCCAGAACCTCCACATCTGGACTTTGAAAAGCCATAAAAATGGCCATGCTATCATCTGCAGAATCACAAAAATGCCATTCCTATTTCACTAATGAAACAATAAACTACGTTTCAAAAAACCAATGAAAAGTCACAATCCAGATATCAATACAAGGAAATTATAAGATCGATTCTCATCAATCAAAATCATCTTCATCTGACATCTCGAATCCAAAATGTTGAAAATTAAAACTCCAATTTCACAAGTGAATTCCGTCAGTTTTTCAAGTGTTCTTATAAAAATTGAAGGGGAAAAGTAGTAAATAAACGAAATGAGTAAAAGCAGAGTCGGTAAAAAAAGTGAAAACTAACCGATCCCAGGGTCGGTATCGATAATGAGCTTCTCGGATTTTCCGAGAACGCCGTTAACGGCGCCGTTAGCGTTGTTGAATAGCGAGGCCATGATCGGATCGGAGAAGAGAACAGCTAGGGGTTCAAGGAAGGAAGAAGAATAAGGAAACTAGGTAGAGAGATGCGTATTTATGTAAGTATGGATGTATGTATGTATGTGCCTAGTTGAGAGAGCATAGACAGGCGAGGAATTGCAGGAAGAGGAAGACGAAGCGGATGAGGAGAAATAAAAGAGATGGATAGAGGACGATAATATATAATGGCTTGGCTGGCTGGCGTGGAGTGCAACAAAAGCTTTTATTGCCTTTGTAATTATGTCCATTCTCCAATCCAAACGCCACACGCAGCGCATCCAAATCCCGTTCTTGAATATCCGTTTTCGCATCCACAGACACAATTCTCAATGCAAAAACCTCGTAATCATATTTTTTTTAAGTATTATACTTGTATCTCTCTATTTTTTCTTTAAATTGCACAACTCTCTTCTTTTTTTCGTTTTACAAAAATTCTTTAATTATTTAATTTATATTACATCTTTCTTTTCTAAATATCGTTTAATAATTTAATAGAAAATAGACATATGTTGATCACATGATTTTTAATGAAAAATTATATCTAAAATATTTTCATTTTCTTTCTCAAAATCACATCTTTAATTTTACAAACTCTCATCTTCTTCAATAATTTCTCTTCACTTACCACAATCACCTCATTCTCCTCCTCCTCTCTCTCCCACAACAGCAGCATCATCTCTTCCTTCTTAGAGTCGTCATCACCACCAATACAGTGTTTAAGCGCATCTATTCCCATCGAAGCAACCATCAACACTGTAATCATCGTCAGAGTTAAATTAATAATATTGACGTATCCGTCAGAGTTAAATTCAAGGGGAGAGTATATGATGTAATTTGAGAAAAATAATGGAAATGCAAGTGTTATTTACCCTAATGAACAATTTTATCTGCTCACATATTTCAATTAACATTATTTAACTACATTAAGAGAAGAGGGTAAAAATAATTTATAAAAAAAAAGGATATCAAATATAATTTAAGAAAAAATATAGGAAATTTAAATATAATTTATTTTTTTCATATTTTTATTAATTAAAATTTATATTTTTGAGAATTGAAGTCACGCAAAACAAATGAAAATATTTATACAAATTTTATCTAATAAAATATAATGTATAGAAAAAATGTGTTATTGGTATCTTTCTTTTTAAATTACTTGTTACCTTTATTTACTTTTGACTTTTTGCACCTAATAATAAGGAAAGGCACGTGGTGGTTTAAAAATTTATATTTTTCTTATAATGTTAGTTTTTTAAGGGTTAAATATTCATACTTTATTAGAAAAAGAAAAACTCAAATAGGCGAATTTTACATTCAACAGTAAAAAAAATGACGAGTAAGTTATTAAACTATCTCATTTCAAATTAAATGAGTGCTGACTATTTACTTCATATGAATATTTTCTTATATACTAAGTTATTTTGTTCCGCACTAATCCGCCGAACTGAGTTGTGAGTATATTAATTGGTTAAGCTTTTTTTAATGTTTATTTTTTATTCACATGGTTTAATTTTAACATTATACTTAAAAGTTACTAAATAATTAATAACATTATTTATTTATTTACGTTATTAAAACTAGTGATATAAAAAATAAATAAAAAGTGGTAAACCTTTTAAGGTCCTTTTTGTTCTCTTTTATTCTCATACGGTGTACTTGGAATAATTTAAAAGGCGGATCTCTATATGCTCTATCCAGAAGGAGATGATTCTCATTTCTCCGCTACAAACTAAGGAAAAAAAAAAAAGAACTTTTGTTTTATGAAAATGACACATTCCAGTTTTAAGAGTCACCCTTGCTTTTTGTAAAGGCTCGCAATTATTTTACAAAATTACCTCGTAACGCAATCACTTACTGTTAGTAGGGAAATAATAAATTTCATTTCATGATTTATTCAAATCGGTTCATAAGTTACTTTTAATATTTCTGAAAAAGACACATGATACAATTAGATTTATTTTATTAAATAAAATACATTTTTTTATTTTTATGATTTTAATTAATTTTGTTTTTTTTATCTTTGTGCTTTAAAATTTCAGTTTATTGTCTTTATGATTTTACTCTATTTAAGTTTTAGTTTCTATCGCATATGTCATCATACGTATCCTTTGAGAGATAACCAATAAAGCTAATATATAGTTAATTACAAGAATCAAAACTTAAACGGCATGAACTATACGGATAAGAAACTAATCTTTTAACGCATATATAAATTCAACCAAAACTAAAGTAACTTATAGAAATAATAATAATTTTTTTACTTTTTTATTCAAGTATAAAGGAATTTAAATTTAAATTCACCTCAATTTTATAACTTATTATAAAGACTAATATTCATAAATTAAATCAAGTTTCAAGTTTTGCGTTTCCAAAAACACAGTAGTATTTTTTATATATAGATTTTTTGTCGTTTTCAACTTTTTCTTTTTGTTGTCAAATACTCAAATCCAACCATACAATACGAAAACAACAGACGGTGGGATTTATAATTACTTTATTTATTAATCACAGTCACTCACAAATTAGAACAACAAATACCCTAAAGTATTTATTAAAAATAGAATTTTAGATACAAATAAACTAACGAAAGAACTTGTTTGTAATAAATAAAATAATTGAAGGACAACGTTTGAATAAAAAATACTGAAAAATCAAAATTACTTACCAATCATGACAGAAAGAATAAAAATGTAATTAAACCATCGCACGAACATTTCATAGAGTCAATAACTTTATATGCTTTCGAATAAAAAAGCTATTTTATATGCTTTAAACATAAAAGTAGTTTTTTTCTTCCCATTACCAGCTAAGGATGACATGGAGGATAAGACTTACAGCCAATCTTTGATCCGTTCCGTGTTACGAAATTGGAAATAAATAATTTTAAAATACGGATATACTAATAGGCTTCTCATGCCGCGTCTATATTGCATATAATAATATAATAAAATCGCTAGGTTACTTCCAAAAGAAAAACAATCACACTGATTTTAGAGATACAAATTCGTGTCAAGATATGTATTTATAAAAAAAATGGAATATATTATTAGTTTTATGTTTTTTTATCTAATTATAAATTATTGTATGTTTAAAAATATGAACTTTTATAATAATTACTTTAAATATTATATTTATATTTAGTTTATGTTAATAATATATTAAAATTAAACTCTATTTGTAAAAGTCACATGCGATCAATGTGTGATCTTCCTAATGCAATTTTGCATATTGTTAAGAATATTTTTTAGTTTTTTTTAATAAAATGTTTTTTAGTTTTTATTTTTATAAATTAAAAATTGCACATGCATGTACACCAAAAACAGCTGGATGCCCAGTCCTATTCAAGTGGACTTTCTCTATAGTCGGACGCTTCCTTGCAAATATTAAAAACGTAAAATTTAAAATAAAATATTCTAAGAAAACATCAAATGGTAGATGATATGTAAGGCTTGCAAAACTCATATCAGTGACAGTATTCGAAAATTTGGATATCGAATTCAAATAATCAATCGTACTTTTAATTGATCAAATTTATTAAATTATCGGTTGAGGTGATTAAAAAAAGGATTTCTTATTTTTATGATTTTTTAAATAAATAAATAAACTAATATAAAAAGAGATTAAAGTGATGATAAGAGTAACCAAAGATTATAATTTACTAGTATCAATTTTTCTTCAATCTTAGTCCCAACGTAATTTCTATCAAGGTCGTGGTCAAAAGTAAAGCTCAAACTATAAGGAGTTGGGATTAACTACATCTCTCATGTTTGACCATGTCCATGGTGAATTTATCACGATATTGTCAAATTATTGACTTTGTTTATGAAGGATTGTTATCATCTTATTGTGGTCTTGCTACTTAGTGTAACACCCCGACGATTCACACTGAAAAGAGAGAGATCTAGAGACTATACAAGTATGATACTCTATAATTGAGAATGACTTAAAGAAATTAATTGGTACAACCTATATCAGTAAGATGTATCTACTTATTACAACTGTGACTAAATATAAGGTCTTCAAATTTTCATAAAATCATACAATTTTTAACTCTTTCACTCAATTAAGTAGTTATATTTTTACAATACAAAATTAATGTCCAAAAAGTGATTTATCAATACATAGTAGAAATAAATTTTTAACTTACAATTTTATGTTTACAAAAAATTTACTCAATAGAGAGTCAATAATTTAGTTAACATTATAAAGAGTTTAGCTGATAAGTTGAAAAAATAATTGATCAATTTGTTCTTTCTATTTGTATATGTGGCACATTATATGTTTATTGTAATTTATCTTTATCTTATATTTAATATTTTTAAATTTATTATTACTATTATAATTATTATTGTTATTATCATCGCTATTCCCTGCACCATCAATCTTTAGACCCGTCATCAACCTAGAATTCCTTTAACTGAGAATAATTAGTTTGCCAAAATTATGTATTAACATGCCTATGAAACACATGTAGGCATATGTAGCATGTCTAGAAGTTAAACAACAACACATTCTGCATCCATCTTCTTAATCAATCATAACTACTCTCAACATGTGCACGCACATGACATATTTCTCTTATTTGTACTTGTTCATAGTTTTACTCATTAAATTAAAGCATCAATTATTTAATTTTTGAAAGATTTTAAGACTAACAAAGAAGTATGCAAACTGCAACTAAAGACTAAAGAGACAAGAGTCTAGTATTTTTTTCAGTTAAGGGAAATCCCATATATTTATCTTGAATCTATATTTTATATTTTTTTTTATTTTTCACATATATTCTCATCCAAAAGCATTCTTATATAAAACATGATCAAACACTAAATATTAACACATCTTCCAATAAATCATGAATTCATTATACCCTAATTTTCATATCTATTTAGATAGTTAAAGTGAACTTCAGAACTATAAAGGTGTGTCTACTATTGTGCATCATTGATGAGTACATATGTCTAATATGCAAAGTTTTTTACTTTCTCTTTTTCATTATATTTATCGTCATAAATTATTTGATGTATATAAAGAAAAATTAATAAATAGATAAAAGAAATTATAAATTTATAAAATTAACTTTTTCATTGTTAATTTATTTTTAGTTTTTATAATCCATATCATTAATATTATAAAAAATATAAGTAGGAAAAAATAATTAATATATTAAAAATTAAAATGACAATTACTTTTAATATTTTTTCTCTTCCTAGATAACGATTATTATGAGACGAGGAAATAACATATTCTTAAAATATATGAAGCGAGTGAAATTGTGTATCATTATTGATCTTAATAATATATAGCTTACTCTTCTCTACAACTAATATGATGTTCTCACTCTACCCTTTTTCTGTGTATTTACTTGGATGCCGCAAACGAAATACAAGGAAAAAAAACATATGTACTTATCAATTTCGTATTAGGATAAGTTGGCATTCTTGAAATCCAAGTAACTTGATCTACCTATGCACCACCTGAGTAAGTAGGTTGTCGTAACCTGTAAAACAAAAAATGTTTTGAATCAAAAATAAATAAACAGAGGAAGATATTAAACATTTGACGAACCTACTTTGTCTTGTAATTTTTATGTCCCCGGATATTCCTGCCTTGCATATGGCAAAACCAACAAAGTCATTTCCTCGTAATATTAGATTTTTTTCTTAAATATTTTTTTTAACCCTTTAAATTTGGAATTCTTTCTTTTTTTAGTCTCTTGAATTAAAACTTATAATTTTAGTCATCAAATTCTTAAAAAATATTTTTTAATCACTTTCATGGTAACAAAAAATGACATAAATTATGTATTTAAATCGTCAAAAATCAATCAAAAGAGACTAAAAAAAAGAATTTTATGAATTAAAGGAGTCAAAAAATAAAAAATTTAATTTGATGGAATAAAAAATATTGATCTTCTCGGTGAATAAAAAATATATTTAATTTTTTTATCCGTTAATATTAGAATCTATTAAGAGAGACATTTATGTTTTTTGTTGAATAAAGAGAGACATTTATGTAAGAATACTTTTAAAAATAATGCGAAAATTCATAATTCTTGGTAATCTCAATAGGAATCAAGCCCACTGCTATGAATCGTGTACAGTTAAAAAAATATAAATGAAATTAATGTTCAAAATCATATTAATATACACGTAACAATAAATATAAAATTAAATGGTTTTTTTTTTGGATGGAGGTATATTAAAATTTAAATTATAAATATAATGTTACATTACGTAACAATGGAAAAATTATTTAAATCATAAAGTAAATGTTTATGTCACTCAACAATAAAAAACTTATATAAAATTACATTAATATTTTAATGGAAAGGTAATTGTTTATATTAATTGAGTAGACATTTTTTTATAAAAAAAATATTTAAAATTAATTAATCAAGTAGGATCAACCTAATGATAAGAGTTGGAGTATAACACAAGGTCATAACTCACAAGTTTGAATTTCAGTAGAATCATTGTACACATAAAAAAAATTAATTAATAAGGGTAAATATCTAAATCACAAAAATGAATACTTTCACCATATGAAAAAAAATATTTTTTTTATAATACGAATAACAAAAATATATATGAAAAACGAATAGTAAGCTATTAAAAATCAAATTTAATAAGCTATTTAAAGCATTTCGCTTAATGAATAGTAAGATTTTGGTTTAAATATAAAATTTTCGTACAGTACAGACAAATTACATCAATCAAATTTAAAATATTTATAAGTAGATATATTTTTTTAAAACGAATAATACTTCTCTCGTACATATTTTATCAACAAAATGGTCAACTTAGTTACTAAATGACTAAAGACTAAAAGTGCATGGCCATTTCTGGTTAGTCCCTAAACTGAAAGAACTTTTTTTAAAAAAGAATCCTTGAAAGTAACTTATGTAATTTGTTATTTCCTTGGTGAATGAAGTTAAATAATTTCTTTAAAGTTGATGATGTGGCACAATAACAATTACATAATTTTTTTTAACAAAAAAATCTATTTTATTTAATTCAAAATAACACATGGGATATAATTTGAAATATGTTCAAAGTTATGCATATTAAGAGCATTTTTATTGTGAAATATTAATCATAAATTTTGAGCTCAAGATATGGTCTTCACTAAATCTCCTAATAAAGAAGATGAATAGATCTCTAGCATGAAAAATGAGTTTTTGTAGAAAAATCCTAAGATATGTAACATGTTAATTTTATTTTATCTCTCTCTTCCTAAGATCTCAAAATGAGATCTATCACTAAAAAAAACGAGAGGATCTTGAGAGATCTTTAATTCTAATTGACACTAAAAGATCCACCAAAAAGTTATCTAATATCTTAAAATCTACCACTAAAAATATTATCTATGTCCTAGTTAATGTATTAAGTAAAATTGTTGATTTGCCGCTTTATAAATCTCACCATGAGTTTGAAACATTGTATAAAACCTCACTACACTTAAGACAAAATGATTTGCACATATTTTTTGTTATTACATCCCACTGATTTAAATCAACCTCAATGATAATACTATGATAACCCAGTTCTTGAACCCAAAGACCTTGTAATAATGCCCACTCTTCTGCTTCTTTCAGATGAGGTACTCGATAATTCCACTGAGTTATTGCCTTTATAAATATCCCATGATCATCACGTATGCACATGCCAACACCAAAGCAAAGCTGATTTAAAAAATTGCAACATCAATATTGTGTTTGAGCGAACCTGTTTCAGGAGGTGTCCAACTGCGATTAGCTTGATGTTGAGCTTGATTTGGATTCAGAGCAATATCTTCTCTAGCATGCTTCCATTCCAATAAGTACTGAGTGGTATTAGAAATAGACATATGAGGTGGAAGCTCTAGAGATGCCCATATTTTATGGTTCCTCCTTGTCCATATTGTCCATAAAATAACAGCTAGCTAGCTGCTCCTTATGCTTGGGTCGAAGAGAAGACAGAAGATCAAACAACAGCTCTTTGATGCCCTCTGCTACGTTAGCCTTATGCTGAATTTCGGACCAAATAATGTCTTAACTGTTTGTCCATGTGGCATTTACATAAGCTAGCAAGGGACTAAAATAAAATTATTAAGATGTATCTTTTTCTTCTTTATCGATTTCTCTTTGTTCAATTCAACCTTTTTTTCTTCAAGGGTCTCAAATGGCCGGGTGTTGTTTTCTTATGCTGCTGACAGAGGATATTGTTCAATTGTTATAGTTGAGCTTTGGGCAATTTTGCTTGGAATTAAAATTGCTTGGGAGTCGAGGGTACAAGCATTTTTTTGTGAATCTGATTCTCGGGTTTCTATGTCTTACTAAACAGCATCCTTGTTTTAGTATGATCCAATATATTAAGGAGTATGCCTTGGAGGGAGGTTCTTTGAATTGGAATCATACATTGCGAGAAGGGAACAAGTTACAGATGGGTTGTCTAATTATGATGATTTATCCCTAAATAGACAATTAAGAATATTTGATGGAGTTGCTCATTATATTTCTCTTGCTGCCAATGCTGATGTAATATCTAATGCATTTTCACGCAATTTTTAGTTTTGGAGATTTTTCTTTGCTTTTCACAATAAAATATAAGAGCATTTTTAGTAGTAGATCTCAAATTGTGATCTTAGATTACTTTTTGGTAGACTCCATAATGTCACATAGGATTAAAAATCCCTTTAAGATCTCTTCTATTTTTTTTTCTTTAATGGTAAATTTCATTTTGAGATCTTAGGAAAAGAGAAAAATGAAAATTTTTTTTTAACAACGTGCAGATCTTAAGGGTTCTTCTACAAGAACCCATACTCCATGCTGGATATCTCTTCAACTCCTTTATTGAAAGATCTAGTGAAGATCAGATCTTGAACTCAAAATTCTTGTTCAAAATTTTGCACTAAAGATGCTCTAATTAAAATTCAACCTCTTTTGTCCTCTTATTTTCTTAAGTATGAATTCTCTTTGATTAACTATTTTTTAATAAACATGAAATATTACTTTTTTTTACTTATAAGAAGATCGGAGAAAGCATAGGATTAAGATCTCATTTTTTTTTCAACTGGATAAGATATTTTCCTTCTAATATTCCTTCCTGTTTCTCTTTCTCTTTTTTAGGCATGACAACGAGATTCAAACTCGTGGGTACTCGTTCGAATCCGTCCCGATTTTAACTGGGAAAAACAGAGTTTATCGGGTTCGATTTCGAATTCGGATTTTCCATGTTGCATAAATTCGGGGGCGAGGATGAGTTTGGTATAGATGATATTCGCCCCACTCCCGCCCCCGCCCCCCCGATATACTAAATTACAAAAATACCCTTATATATAAGAAGAAAAATCGAAACCCTAACCCTGACCCTCACTTCTCAGTTCCCAACTTCCCATTTCTCGTTCTCGACGGCAACTTCTCTCTCGCACGACTCACTCACGCGCCGTCGTCACTCATAGTTGTCAAGCATCGTTGGTAACTTCTTTTACGACCTGGTAGCTTATCTTTGTCGTTGATATGGTTGTGGCTTTTACTCGAGAGAAAGATTGTTCTTGCTGTAGAACTTACATTTTGGGGGGAAGAAGCCAGGCTTAATTACTTGATTTGTTTAATGTTCATATGGCATGTTTTAGCCGCAAATTCTTTGTAAGTTTCAATTCCCATTTAGAAGAAATTGTTCCAGAAGAGATTAAAGAAGCCGCGAGGATAGACATTTGAAGAACGATTTTTTCGGTGCGTTGAAGGTATGTTATGCCAATGGTTTCTTTGTGTTGCTATTTTTATTTTATTTTATGTGTGATGTGTTTTGGGGTTGATTTTCAGTTTAATGTAGGGTTTGGTTGTTGTGTTTTTTCGGTTGTTTATGTTTGAAGTTTTTGAAATGGAATTTGTGGCTTTGTGTCATGTTCGTTCAACATTAGATGGTTAATTGTGCTTCTGCATTTTTGTGTCTTAAATTTCATAATTTGTGGGTTTAATCCCTTATTTGTGGGTTAAATATCTTGTGTTACCTTCTAATGCCACTAAAACTCATTGAATTGTAGTTATTTCAGTCTTCACTTAGTAAATGCTTTGTGTTATTTTCATTATAAAATAATGTTGTTTGTGTCTTTGTATTATGCAGAATAGAGGAAGAGTACTCTAAAGTGAATGTGCACCATAGTGGTAAGTTTGTCAAAGGGAAAAAAGTTACCTACGAATGGAAGGATTGTGAGTAAGAATGTATGCCTCATATGTGGTCATATTTTGAGATAACTAGTATTATAGATGAAAAAGGATATAAGGATGTTGTAACTCTTTGGTATAAGGCTGCAGGAAAGGATCTGAATGATGGTTTGAAACAATTGGTTGACGATGCTGGTGCAGGACAGGGAAATCCGATCCCCTACGAGGACGAAGATGTATATGGTTTTTAAACCCCGACAAGGAACGGTGGCGGGTTCGGGGATGAGTTTTAAAGTTGGGGGCGAGGAACTGGGATGAGAAATACAATACTCGCCCCTACCCCGCCCTGTTTCAATGCCTATTCTCTTTTTTTCATTTTTCTTCTTAATCCTGCTCACAATTAACCATATAAATAATGGTTCTTATCCTACACCCCGCTTCCTCTATCAAAAGCATGTCTGCTTCCATTATTTGCTGCGGCCACATCCCAATTCATGCAGCAAAAAAACATGTACTCTCACCCAACATTTCATGACATGTATGTATGTATGAAATCTGAACATTATTTGCTGCTTAAACTTTTTTAAAATTCATTTTTTAGTTTCAAAATAAAAATTTGAATGGTCAAGATCCTTCAATTTTTTCCATTAAGATTTTTGGTCTCTAAATTTTTAAAAAACTTGATTTTTAGTTTTTGAAATATCTTTAAATAAATAAAAATAATGGGTTCAAAATTTTGTTTAAGGACCAAAAATTGAAATTTCTAAAAATTTACATATCTTGACCAATTAAACAAAAATTTAGGAACTAAAAACTTTAATGAAAAAAAAAAAAGACCGTGATCACTTAAATTTTTGTTTAGAAACTAAAAATTAAAGTTAAGAAAATATAAGAATTAAAAATTTAGATAACCCTTATATTATATCAATATTGGAAGAATCCAAAATATGCATCTGAGTTCATAATTTCTTGTTGTTCTTAGAACTACACATTTTTTTTATCAGCAACAAGACATATCATTTCATAAAGCACAAGTTATAACTAGGCATGGCAGCGGGACCCGAACATGTGGATATCCGCCCGAATCCGCCACAATTTTAACGGGGAAAACCTAATTTTTTGGGTTCAGGTTTGGATTTTCCCTGATAGCCAAAAGCGGGGGCGGGTATGGGATTACTGAACTCGCCCCGCCCCCGCCCCCATCCCCGTTTCGTAATAAATAATATTAAAAAAGTAAAAATAATAAAAAAATATTATTTACTATTTTTTTTAATTGAATTGATTGATTTTGTTTTGTAATTTTTAAATTATAATCTCATATTTTAAATGTGGGTTTGTTATTATTATTTTTTTTGTTAGTAATTAGATTTTTTGTCCGATTTTTCAATAAAAAAAGTTATATTATTTTTTTATTTTTAAAATTTTAATCAAATAACATGGACGGGGCAGAGTGGGGAAAACCTGACCCCCAACAGGAACGAAAATGGGGATAGATTTTTAAACCCAACAGAAATCGAAGACGGGGACGGAGCAGGTTTGGAGGCGAGAGCGGGAAATGCAATATCCGTCCCCGCCCCACCGTTACCATGACTAGTTATAACAACCAGAATTATATCTCCAATAGAACAAAAACATAGTCTGCAACATACTAGATTGCCCTCACTATAATCCACCAAAAGAAGAATCCATGAAGTACATGAAACTGGTAAATATGAGATTTTATCTTATCCTATACCATCAAGGTTGGATCGCATAGAATACGAATAATTCTTAACCCACTTTTCACTACGTGTATTAAACTTCTGCATCTTGCCCAGTTTTTAACAAAGATGAGTGATATGTGTCAGTTAACGCACTATATTATCAAAGTTAACATTAGTTAACTATCATCCATTCAAAGATCAATGTGAATGTCCGTCTGTTGGAAGTTTCTTTCAAGGACTTTTTTAAGTTTTCTTTTTTGAATTTCTTTCAATTTAGGGACTAACCTGAAATCGTCATATAAAAAAAATATTCGCTCAAAATAATGAATATGTAAAATTAGACTAAGTGATTGTTGAGGTTAACACAGAAACATACACTGTCAATTTAAAAGAAAAAAAAAATTGAAAACATGCCTATTCTCACTTGGAAGAAAAAAAAATACATTGGAGTATTTGATGTATATCATACTTCAGAGTTTAGTTATAGCAAATTAGCAACGTCGATATCTTATAAAAAACAAGTTATTTATGAATTTTATCAAGAAAATCATGCAGGTTCAGTTCAGTTTTTTTTTTTTTTTTTTTTTTCATTACGAAAAACCAAGATGGAGTCAATATTCATTATCTTTCATCCGGAGAAAGAACACTTTCAGAGAGACAAAATTATTCACTTAACTTTTTTTTAAAAATATTCATGATATTAATTCAGAATATTTATCAATTTTACTAAAGATTAATTAGTCTAATTTATTATTACATCCCATGGTTTCACTGTATAAACAAATAATATCAAATGAGACCGGCAGAATGATGTAACGAGAACTAGCAGCAGCGGGTTTTGTTATCGTTGTTTGACAAATTGGAAAGGTCGCGTGTGTGGGTGCATCACAAATTACAACATGTTGAAAAATGAAAAACGAATTTGGCATGTTGGTTAACATATAAGATAAGCTTATTCTCTTTGTATTATTTAATTTAGAAATGATAAATTATAGGGTATCCTCAAATTTTGAATTTAAAATCATAAATTATTTTACGATTTTTTTCGACTAAAATAGTAGAAAAATTTATGATTCTTTATTTATTTTTAAAATACGATTTTGGAATCATAATTATTTTATATTTTTGATAAAAATAGTAAATTATTTATAATTTTAAAATTATTAATAATTTTATTTAAATTAATATTTTTATTTTTAGTTTTACTTAATTTTTATATGTTATATATATATTTATTTATATTTTCTATATTATTTTTTAACTTTTTTAAATTTATATATTTTATTGAATATTTTTTCTACTGTTAAAGATTTTTTTCCTAATTGTAATACATTTTAACGAATTTGACTTTAAGATCGTACATATAATCACAGTTTTATTTTATTAGTGTTTAATTTATAAAAAATATATTAAATAAAATAATATTAAAAATATTAAATAAAAAATATGGAAAAATTAAATAAAATAATATAAAAATATTAATAAAATTAAAAATGAAAATATTAATTTAAATAAATATATATATAAGATTTTAAAGTCATAAATTTTATTAAAAATATAAAAAATTATAATTTTAAAGTGGTTCTAAAAAATTAAGAAATTGAAGAAGAAAAAACAAAAATCATAAAATCATTTAAAAATTTAAATTACCTTAAACGATCATTTCCTTGTTAATTATTAGAGTGGGTCTAAGTCTAACTAGGTGCCACGCCTTCTCGCCAAACATGCTTCGGCCCCCTTTTTCTATTTCTACCGCGTTTTTGATTTACCACAGCGTTCAGAGATATTTTTTTTCCCCCTCAGTTCATGCATTTCCACTTCCGTTCAGTTTAATTTGATGAGAAATAAAAATTAATTAAATTTAATTGAGTATCTTTGTATATATTGAGAATTAATTTAAACTAAATGCCAACTAGCACTGATTAAAAATTAGTACTTTACTATGTTTTGAATAAAAAAAATTCTATTATTCATTTTCTAATTGGTTATCTAATTAATTGAGAACTTTATCCTTATTAAATTTAATTGACCATATTTTTCTCCTTGCAAGACCCCAAAGAAATGATCTATTATTCAATAATTATTTATTTTTTAAGTATTTGCATTTGGTTCGTTGAACTTTATGTGCCGCTGCCTTCTTCTCCACCACACCACTGCCGTCAAAGCCAGCCTGTCCCTTTTTCCATCTCACGTTAACGCAAAAACAATTAATCACTAACCTAATTAACAATAATGCATAATTTTCTCCTTCCAAGTCTCGACATAACTTTCCATCCCATTAATTAATTATCCTCTTAAGAAAATGATTAATACCCATTTGTCTCCTTTCGCGGTGGCTTCGTTTCTCTTTTCTTTTTCTCTTTCTTTCTTATATCCTTTCCGAGTTCCAACTCTGTTAATCATTCTCCGTTAAGATTCTTTCCCCTTTCCACTCTCGTTCTTATCTTCTTCCCAAGCCCACAACCACTCCTTATTATAAATCAGGTACTAACTCTTTCTCCTCCTCCTCTCATCCCAACACCCCTTTATTTTTCTCCTTTTTTTTTTTTAAGAAAAAAAGAAATATATTCTAGCAATTTCGCTCTAGAAACAAAATTCCCCTATTTTCGGCACGCCTTTGTTGAATTTCCAATCTGTGATTATTTTTTTTCTATTTATACGTGTTAATTCCAAAAAGCCTAACGCGAGAGATTCATCAGCTTTTCAATTATTCCTCGAATTATTTTGAAGGAATCATCCAAACTGCTTGAAATATTCATCATCAACAACCTCACGCTGTTATAGATTTCTTCTCTCTCTCTCTCTCTCTCTCACAGATCCAAACATGGCCGAAGAACACCGATGCCAAGCTCCCGAAGGTCACAGACTCTGCTCCAACAACTGCGGCTTCTTCGGTAGCCCCGCCACCATGAATCTCTGTTCCAAATGCTACAGAGACATCCGTTTGAAGGAAGAAGAACAAGCCAAAACCAAATCCACAATCGAAACCGCTCTTTCCGGATCTTCCTCCGCCACCGTCACCGCCGTCGTTGCCTCTGCCGTGGAATCCCCGCCGGCGCCGGTTGAATCCCTCCCTCAGTCGCCGGTGCTGATTTCGCCAGATGTAGCCGCACCGGTTCAGGCAAACCGGTGCGGCGCGTGTAGGAAGCGCGTGGGGTTGACAGGGTTCAAGTGCAGGTGCGGAACCACGTTTTGTGGGACCCACAGGTACCCCGAGAAACACGCGTGTGGCTTCGATTTCAAGGCGGTGGGGAGAGAGGAGATAGCACGGGCGAATCCCGTGATCAAAGGCGAGAAGCTACGGAGGATTTAATCTGCGCCGTTGGATGATCGAAGCGATTAGGGTGAGTTGATCAGGACCGTCCGTCGTGGACCGTTGATACGAACCGATTTCGAGCGTGTGTAAAAGAAAATTATCTATTATTATGACGACATTGGGAAGGGTTGAATAAGTTATATTTTGGTGGCTTTGATTTGTGTTTGTGCATTAAAAATGGACAAAAGTTAGGTCCACCCACGTTCGGAAATTGAGGGGTTTAGAATTGAAATGAAATGAAATGTAAAAAAGTTTAGTTTAATTATTTTTCTACGGCATTTCTATTTTTTCTAGTGGGTGGCGCGTTTCTTTCTGGTGCTCTCTCAGTTTGCGAGAAAGGGAAATTATCGTCTGCATTGTATCCTGTCGTTCTCTCTTTATCTCTTTCTTTTTGTTGTTGTTTGTTGCTCTCTGGATTTTTGGTTGAAAATGAATATAGGTCAAAAATCAAATAGACGCCTCGAATATAATTTATAAATCCGATAGTGGAAAGTTGTGATCATAATATACATTTATCATTAAAAAAAGGCTCATTATAAATGTGTGGGGGGATAAATCAAAACTATTCTGGAAGCCTGTGGCCGCTGTCCACTGTTTCGTCCGTGGGACCCATAAGGTGCGAGAGTGAATGTACTCAAGGCCCAATTGGGGTCTCCCAGTTGAGGTATTAGCTTTTGTGAATGGAAAAATGACATTTGGGATATGAAAGTTATATACATTACTAGTAGTTTCTTGCTTCCTTAAAATTATATTCGAGATATAGAAAATTACATTTTAATATGTATAACCGAACATGCTAGTAGTTGGACTTTAACGATTGTCATCTAGTTTCCGGAGCGAATGTTAAAAGCAAACTACTCTTTATAGCTATAGATCATGTTTGTTGTTGTGTTAATCGGTTCTAACTTGTATATTTTGATTTTTTTTAATATATATTTTGATGTAATTTGTAGCGTGTTTGAAAATTCACCAAGAAAGAAATTACATTTGGGATGTGGAAGTTATTGGTGTGTTTGAAATAGCGTTGCATAATGTGAAATTCACCTCTTTGATTGATATAAAAGCTACTCTTGATATGAAACGTGTGTCCGAACATGCGTTATAATTACTAATTTCTTAAAATAACATCCAGATGTGAAAAATAACATCCAAAATGTCAAAACAAATGCTATTAAGCTTTGACTACTTAATTAAAGTAAATTTAAAACGCACACTTAATATATGCACGTCACGCAACACATCATGCAAAACTAAATGGACTTCGTTATGAGTTCATCAAATTACCCAATAAGTTATCACTACTTGCACAAATTTTGACGAGCCAGTTAGTATGAGCTTATTTAATGTTGTCATTAGTTCATTGAGTTACCTAAGAGAAGGGGTTTCTCTTTATTTGTAGGGATCAAAATGAATGGTTAACCCGTCTAATCGAATTTTTATTCATAAGTTAGTTTATTTAATTAAAGGTGTTTAGAACATTAATTATTAAACTAGCTGAAGAATATAAAATAACATAAAAAAAACACATTTATATGGTTTTAATATAAATTATATTTTTCTCGAAGAAATTTTTTTAAGGTTAAAAAGAATGTGATCACTAAAATAAATAATATAATGTTTTATTTAAATGGCATGCCAAATACACTTAGAAAACTTAGCGTCAATGATTTTATAAAAAAAAGAAAAGAGAAATCGGCGTCAATGTGAAGAAAAGTGAAGAGTAAGTATAAGGATAGTGAAGGCTTGAGACGAGTGGCCTCGATTTGATGTGACCTATTTTTCTAATCTTACCACATATGCTACAAGGTTACATTTTTCTAATCTTACCACATTATAAAATTATAAAATTAAGACTTTATAAAATTATTTTTCTAATCTTACCACATTATGCTACATCTGCGTCAATGTGAAGAAAAGCTACAAGTTTGTCCTTGCCACATATGCCACAGATTCCATTGTGACCTATTTTTCTAATCCTACCAAATTTCTTCTTCAAGGTAACGATGGAATTTAAAAAAAAAAATAAAAGTAAACGTGCAAATGTATTGTCAAAGAAAACTGAGTCGCAAAGAAAATGAAATTAAGAGAATCAAGTGTTCCATTTATTTTGATCTGAATTTTAATCAAACATCAATTGGAAGCATGTTAATATATATTCACATCAAATTGATGAGGGTCCTGCTATTTTTTACGGTAACATGCAGTTAATAGACAACGTTATTCTCAATCTGGATTCTTATTTGGATCTAAATAATTTTGGTTACAGTGGAGTTCTGTAAATCATGGGCCTTATAATTTGACAAAGATTCGAATCAAGAACTGAAGTGCATTGAATTTAAAGACAGTAAAACTCTTTTTTTGATCTCTGATATCATATCAAAGAGACCGAGTGAGATGAGATGCTAACACGTTATAATGTGTTTCACTCCTCATCCTAACTGAAGATACTTGCAAGTACTTAATGATCTTCTCTTTCTTGTTAGGATAATTACCTCTCCAATAAGATTTTCATAGCTCTTCGTCAGCAGCATATTGTTGGTATGGTATCTTCGAGCATGCTTTCGAGCTGCTTAAACTCTCTATCCAAACACCATCAGCTACAACCGCATCAGCATCATTGTTTCGGTGCCATGACCAATGTGCATGTGTTTCATTTAGTATTCGCAACCTTCCATGTCCAAAGCTTGGTTCTCGATACAATGAGAGCGGGCTTGGAGGGTTCTTAAACCTATGCTCAACAATCAATATGCAATAATGATATTAATCTATCAAGACCCCCCAAGAAAGAATAAAAAAATCTTTGAAAATATATTATAAATTAAAACTATTGGTTAACATTTGACATTGAACATAAAAATTAATAAATAGTATATCTCACATTAACGCAAGTCCTTCCCTGTTTCCTCCGTCCCCAATTGTCACGTACATTGGTCCACATGAATCAGCCTTATTGTCGTAAATTCGAGTCTGCGACGAACTCAATTTAGTTAATAAGAAAAAAGTACACATGCATGAAACTGAAATATTGACTACTAGTTAAGACTACTACTGATTCTATTTATAAGAAACTAACTACACTATTACTTGTTTCTTATAAATATAACCGATGGTAAGTAGTATAAAAATACTGAAAAGGTGTGACATACGAAGCGTTCATATGCATGAACATGGCCAGCAAAAACCAAGTCAACGCGTGCCTCATAAAGCAACTCCTCCATGGCTTGTCTCATGGATTCACCTTCACCTTGGTGTGCCTCATTAGTATTATACCAAGGTGCATGCAGCAACACAATCACCCAAGGTGTCTTGACCCTATCAATGTTGGCGAGGTCAGATTGAAGCCACGTGTACTGCAGTGATTGGGCATCAAAATCAGTGTAGGAACCTAGCATGATGACGTGGGTGCCGGCAACCTCGAAGGAGTAATAGAGGTTTGAGGTGGAACCACTTTGTTGGAAGGGCATGGGCCAGCGAGCGTTGTAGGCTCGGAAGCCTTGTGGGTAGATAATAGGGAAAATCTCAATCTCGTGGTTGCCTTCAGTAACCATCCATGGCCTTTTACTAGCATATGGCTCCACCAAACGACCAAAAGAATCCCACAAAGGTTGTTGGGAATCGGCATAGGATAGGTCTCCGGGTAACAAGAACACGTCATAGTCGCTGCTATCAACGTGTTTTAAGGTTGATGCAGTCCATTCTGTTTGTCCCAAGTCACCTGCACACCAAAAAATATAACATGATTGGTCCACATCTCTTGTCTTGGCTGTAGACATGCACCCAGAAAGAGATACAAAGAAAAGATACATAATTGAAAAAAGTTTACAAAGGTGAAGAGTTTTAAGCTTGCTGAAATCTCTAGCCGAATATTAATCTCAAAGGATTAAAGTTTGTAAAGATGACTAGGCAAGTTATACTAGATAGCCATGCCAAACTCCTAACTATCATAGTAAAAAAAAAAAAAACAAACAATGAAAATGAAGAGAAAATGGGATCTAATAATTCCATTTTATTTTATGCAAACCAACATATTAAGGTATTTTAAATTTTGGATTCAATTATGTAGTCCATCTCAATAATTTTTACATTAAAAATCAATGCAGTTTATCAAAGTGAAGTAAATGGGATAATTCTCTTAAGATGGAGATTATTTTGGGGCTGAGTTTATGTTGGATTTATTTTGGTTCCTTGTAGGTTTGTACCATAACCCAAATCTTTCTAGTTGTGGAAAGCTAAAACTATACAGTCCATTTTTCTCTTCGCACTACCTGCCATTTTCACAAAAAAAAAAAATGGACAAAAATATTTTTCACGAAAACTAGTTCCATTCTAGATCTTAACATAACACAAATTAGTTTTCGTGTTGAGCATTTTGTAAAAAAAATTGCGATAGGTATGAAGAGTAAAATAAGGGTGCGAATAGCATGGGCCTTATATGTCGGATGTGTCATCTGTATATTTTAATGCAAGGCCCAAGCTTAATTTTCTGCTTTTCTATATTTAAATAGAAGTGAGAGCTCCGTAGTAAAGGAGAAGGAAAAGAAAAGAACAAAAGAAAACTGAGCTCTTCTCCACAAT
This sequence comes from Glycine tomentella, assembly GCA_007407185.1. NCBI lineage: Eukaryota > Viridiplantae > Streptophyta > Magnoliopsida > Fabales > Fabaceae > Glycine > Glycine tomentella. Next base: position 2,387,522 of record PYAF01005492.1, read on the forward strand.
TTCCACAAAATTAAAAGAAAAAAAAGGGAAGAATAAAAAACATAGCCGAAGCAAAAGGGGAAATAATAAAGAAGAGTGTCCCTAATTTAAGACGCCTTAGTTTTCAGTTTTTAAGGGCCAAGACACCTTAGTGAATAAAACTGCGGTTAAAAAACAGAAAACTGCTTCAAATATCACAGTGCACTCTGCTTTATTTTTGCCTTCACTTCCGCATGTGTAGTAGGTTTGTCATATTTCAATAAATAAGAAAAAGTATTGTTATGATCTTTTAAAATTCTATCACAGATCATCCTAATATTAGATTCAATTTAATATTTGATTCATTTAATACGTGAGGAGATTAATAATCCTAGAGTTTTGCATGAAGATTTAGAGTTATATGGAGTAATGATTGCCTATTGATTTTTTTAGGCAAGTTTGGCAACCGCCAAACAAGTGGTGTACACTTATAGGCGATATTTAATCCTTAAAAGCTACCTTATCCTGTCCCACGGCATCGTTGCGTTGGCTTGAAGAACTCATCTAGTCTAACTAATAACTAATTTGACACCACCAGTTACGGGGGGCATACAAAAAAGAAAAAAAACAAGGAAACGAAAGCACGAAACCGTAATAGTAGTTTATGCGAAACCATACAGCATCAAACCAAATCGTGAAGCAAAAGAAATCCCAACAACAACTAACTAACTAACTTACCAACGATGACAAATTCAATGGGAAACTTGGGTGGTGGTGTCTTGAAGGAAAACTCAGGACCCGACCCTCCGCACCTGTAGAAGTAAGTCGAACTGGGCTGCAACGGCCCAATTACAACGTTGTGAATCTTGCCGGAGTTATAGAAAAAATATTGGTACGAGGTGTGCACCCCCGTTGCTTTTGCGCTATATTCCCCTGCCTTTGTGCCGTACTCCACCACAGATTCTGCGTGCTTGTCTTCGGTTATCCACGACACCCTCATCTTCTCTTCGCCCACCAATGAAATGTGTACCTATATATATATATATATGTGTGTGCAAATAATTCAAAACACGTACTCATGTACATATAAATTGATATATTTGGGTGGAATTAATTTTATGGTGAACCAACCTGTTGGAGGTCTGAATGGGAGCGATGGTGGGGAGTGATGATGAGTTGAGCAGCTGGCTGACGAACAAAATTGTTCTCCTGAGAAAGGAGGAGTTGTGGGAAAAAAAGGAAGCATAAGGTGTGAAGGAGGAGGATTGGGAACGCCATAAGGGACTTACTACATTTTCCCATCATGTTTATTCGGGTTTGATTGTTGCAATTTGTTGATGGGAGTGAAAGTCACCATTTTGAATATGGAGGGTCTGTTATATAATGGGGTTGCGGAGGCAAAAGAACCAATTAAATACAAATTAAATAAAAAATTACGCATTTGGTGTCGTTTCGAAACTATTTACGCATCTGGGGCAACTGGTCACGCCCAGAACTGGGCATGACTGGTCACGCCCAGAACCAGGCGTGACTAGGGGGGTGACCAGTGTGTATCTATGCCTCCAAGACTGCACTGTTCACTCACTTCTCAGCTTTTGGCTTCTCTCTAAAAGCTTCTCTCTGCCTTCTCTCTAAAAAGTTCTCTGACTTCTCTCTAGAAGTGCTCTAGGTTCTCTCTAAAAGTTTAGAGGCATCAGCTTTCTTCGATTTTCAGCAACGAAGCTCTGCGAACAAGTAAGTTAATTTTTTTTTTAATTCTGAATGATATTTAATTTATTATTTTGTTGATTTAAGTTAGTTAATTTATTGATTATTAGTTATATTTAGCACATGATTTATTTTATGTTGTAGAAAACTGTTAGATGGTAGGATATGATTTGCACTAGTTTAGGGTTATGATTTAGTA
>PYAF01005492.1:2403003-2429939 GCA_007407185.1 Glycine tomentella
GAAAGGGGATATTGTTTTAACACTTACTTTTTCCTAATAAGAAATACTAAATATAATTTGATAAGAAAAAACTTTAGTCAATGTGTAAAATTCAGGAAAAACTTTGGTTAAATTAATTTTTTCTTATTATTTATGTTTAATTTTATCTTTTAAATATTTTGAGTTCAATATAATCATCTAATTCTTAAAACTAATTCAATTTGATCTTTTTTTTTTCATATCAACTAATGACGATTTGAATTATCACAAAGGTAATTTTTATTATTTAGACTACAAAATTAAATTGAATCAATTTAAAAAATTAGATGATTAAATTAAATTAAAAAATAAAAAATTAAATTGAATCTAAAAATAAAGTTAGAGGACTACAAAAATTAATTTAACCAAAAACTTATCACTGTTGGAACTGCATGTGAAGTGTGAACGCTAGATGGAGAGAACTCCGGACACAAAGAAGTTCATTGCCGGAGTAATAAATATAGTGTTACAGTAAAAAATAGCACCAAAATTTGAAAACGATAAGCGTCTGCGAATGTTTGTGACAGGGTTGTTGCTTTTGCTAATTACCGGAATCTTCAAACTGGATGCCGTTTCTGCAGGTTACATTCGACCACCACCTCGTCAAACACTATTTGTTCCACATGCAGATCAAGACTTTCATTCTCCACAACAGTACAACTTCAAGCACTAAAATTTGTCTACTACTTTACAAATTTAACGTTTAATTAATTTTCTGCATCAATATTTTAGTGCTTAAATTATTCGCATTTTACCCGTCAGCTTTAAACGCATAACCAAACATCCGTTCAGTTGCTTTGGTTGAGTTTGTGCCTCTCGCTGCACCAAATGTACAGCTTCCTAATTTTATTTTTTTAACATGATAAATGTATAAACAAAATATTTAAGCACTAAATCATTGATGCAGAAATTATTATTCATAAAACAAATTATAAAAAATTATTATTTGTTTTATTTATCGACAAATTAATTATTAACATTGTTAATTTTATTAATAGAGAAAATTAAATCCATGATCTTTTTTCTTTTTTTTTTTCCCCTTAATCATCCAAATCAACTTATATCTAATATCATATAAGATATATAATGTTAGTATATAGATTTACAATATCTAATAAAACATTTTAATTTTTACTAAACAACCAGTATACTGACGGAAACTAATTAAATGCCATATCGTTCGAATGTAATGATTTTTTTTTGTAGTATGTCCACTTCCATTTAACTTAATGAAAATACTAAAAAACTAAGAATAATTAAAATATGGAAAAATAATATTTCTTTTCTAATTTTTAGATTGTTATGCTGCATTATTTTTTCCTAAAACAAATGGAAAAAAGTAGCAGTCAATTCAACGATCTACATTTTGTTTTATTGTTTTCTTTTGACTAGGTTTTTGCATGTCTATTGTCACGGATAAGATCACGAAACTTGCAAATATATTATTCTCCCTGGGATTTAGGAAAAAGTCATATTGTTACTAGATAAATTAATCTCCCTTTTTTGTTTTTCTCTTATGGTTCTATTTAGAATTTAGTTATATTTTTTTTATAGTTTTGGTTTACTAAATTTTTGTAATTTGTAATTTGGCCTTATGAATTTAGCTACTGAACCCGAACACATTACATTTTTCTTAATTTCTCTCTATTTACATGTAAGTTATTAGCCATTACGTGTCCTAATGTTGATATTTTTTCTTATGAAAAAATCATTCTAGAAACATTTTTGTTTACAAAAAGGACTTTTAGAAGTTTTTTTTATAATTAATTAAATTTGATAAAAGAAGAAGGAGGAAGAAAAAAAAAAAAAAAAAGAAATGAGAAGGGTGAAGGAGCCACTTACCTTCATGAAAAGGAAAAGGAGGAAGGAGGATGAGGAGCACCAAAATGAGGGGGCGAAAGGAAGGAAGAGTCGTCGCAGGAGGGAAGGATCACACTGATGAGTAGAGTGGTGGGTGTCTGGTGGTGGTGACGGGGATGAATTAAAAAAAAGGTGTTTTTAATCAAAGACAAAAATGTCAATTCTAAAAAAAACACGTTCAGAAACATTATTCACACTAAATTACACGAGACACATTTTTCTCATCTGGACGGTCCAAGTTTCTCTATTTCAGAACAATTTATATTCAATGGCTAAAAAAATTTGGTGCACCGGTGGACGACCTGAATATTTGGTCCATGCTAAAATTTCCCTACACATCTATGAAGAGAAATGTAAACGATTGAAAACCTTCCGTTAATCATGAATATGCATAAGTTTTCCCTAAATCATTCAATTTTGGAGTGATTCAATATTGCAGGGGAAAAAGCAAAACGGCTTTTCAAGAGAGACTTGAATAGATTACCGAGAGAACCATTATTAGCGGGGCTTTGCCATCATTGTTCGTTTCTGACGAGATTTATATCCCCTTTTATTTGATTCACTCACTCATTCACGCCAATTTACTGCTATATGCCGTGTTCTTTTGGGTTTGCTTTGGAATTGGGAGGTACCCTTTTGCCTTCTCTGATGGCACAATTTGAATAGCATTTGGGTTGTTGACCAAGCTCAATTTCCTGCTGCATTTGAAAGGAACACCCTTGAAAATTTGATGGGATAGGAACTCACGAGGCTACAAATTTGGTCGAGCAGAGCACGTCCCATATATGCATGATATCATATGGGACAAACAGCTGCGAAGGTTACTCAATTTCTATAAAGACATGCAAATAGAATAATAAGATCAATAGACTAAACTTTTTTCGGCTAACTTATAGTATATAGTTCCATCCAAGTGACCGAACTAAACTGTACGGAGCACGAGGAAGTGGCTAGTGAAATTATTGTTTTTACTTTTGGTACAACAGAGAAATAATCCTACATAGCAAGAAAATCGTTAATTTTTTTATGGAAAGAAAATTGTTAATTATATCATTAGTTAATTGATAATTTGCTATAATTAATAATGCGATTGACTTAATATACTAAGTATATGTAACCAATTACTTATACATAGGTATTTTAATTCCCTCACCCCCTCCAATTTATAATTACTTTGAACAAACTTTTGGGTATGTGACATCCAAATCTGGATTTGTAAGCATAATATATAGATCATTATGTACCAAAAATACTAATTTATAGATTATTAGCACGGGTACAGGGAAAATAATTAAGAAAGGAAGTTGAATAAATGAGTAAGAAAAATATTTATGTAAAATATAATTTGAATATGGAAGACTAATTATTTTTAAAAAAATCATAACAATATTTAAGATAAATGATTCACAAATTTAAATTAAATATTTATTATTTTTATTTATTTATTTATTTATTAATTATACACGAATGATAATTAAAAATACATTTATTACTTTCTTTTTAAATTGACATGCATTTGAAATTAAAAAATTAACCTTAAACTTGGGGGAGGGGGTTTCACTAATGTATATTATTTTACCTTAAGTAATAAAGGATAATGCAATTGACTTAATATACTAAGTATTTTTTTTTAAAAAAAAAAAATCTTGCATAATTGAATCATGAATTTGGAAAAATCATAAATTTGGATGTGTATTGTACTTTCCTATGAGAAGCAGACACGGATTTAGGAGGGACCTTGAATCCCTTCCCTCAATATTCTTTATATATACATGAGAAGGAAATAATAATAAAAATATTGACAGAGAAAATAGATAAAAAAAAATAGAGTACTAAATCAATCAATGTTTGCTTTATTTTTTAGTAGTAGATTTTATCTTTATTTTACACATAAAATTAATGATAAATATTTTTTGGAACTTTTTATTTATTAAATAATTATTTATTAGAAATTATATATTTAAATAATTGTGTAAAAAACAATTCGATCTTTCCTTTGAAATATTTGATGAGAAGGTTATATAAAAAGTGAAACCTTATATGAAAATTGAATTAAAAAATTTAGAAGTATACGAATTTCTCATTTCGTTGGTTCAGATGTGTGTGTAAGGACAAAAGAGTGAGCTAAGAACCTGCCCATTAGAAAACATAGTTGATGCAAGCAACGTTCTCAACAGGGGGTGAAATGAACGAGCTCCACGAGGGATAACCCAAAACCTGCTTGACAAATTTCACTCCCAGAAGGAAATTAGACACATCCAAAATATCATCTGGCAACCATGATGCTTCACGCCATGCCACTCATAACCCATGAGGAGATGGGGATGTCTGGCCCCAATTCCTGTTCCTCTCCACCAAATAATTTCAAGCTCGTCTCCTGAATTTGGCATGAAAACGAGTGCTTTAATTATGATACTGGCTTCATCTATAATTACCATCATTATAATAACGTCAAACAAAATACCATCAATGGTTCATAACCCCTCATTAGCACACATAGTCACAATATAAATGGTAGGAAAACATGGGTCATTTGGGTAACGGGTGAATGGAAATTCCACTAGAAGTAATACTAGATTCTCAGAAGAAGGAATTTGTACCAAAAGAAACATGCCTTGTGGTATAATGAAAAATGCATAACACCCTCCACATCCTTTCTTTTTCGCCCTTTTTATGGTACCCTTTTAATGATTTCACATTCCGTTTGTTTAAATAAAGCATTCCTAATCCCAAGCATAATTAAATGAAACTAATTATCGACAAGCCCTGCCGTTCAAGTAAGAGATTCTGCCATTCCACTAACCCCACAAGAACTAAATTTCGTATCGCTCAAATGTTAAAATAAATAAACAAGCTTCTATGGGGAGAAAAAAGAGGTAGTGCCGCAGAGTGAAGACAAGTCAACAAAAAATTTGGCATTTTCTTCTCCTCTCTCTCAAGTATTAATGAACAAGAACCGCCAAATTTCAACAAAAGGAATAATAGTAAATAATATTACGGCAATGAGAATGATTATTGCCAACAGTGCCCGACACATGAAAATTGCGAAATGAAAGTGGGAATCATGAAGGACTAAAAAATAGAAGAAGTGCAGCATAAATAAAAACAAAAGAGTAATTGATGATAGGGGGAGGGGGCTAAGGAAGGGTGCTGAATACCGATGGTGGTTTCACAGACCCAATCCAAACCATCATTGCATATCTTGGGATGGCCTAGCCCACCATCATTTTACAAACCCTAGAAGGGAAGACCCATTATGATCCCTCTCATGTCCATTAGGGCCAAATTTTCTATTCCTATTATGCCCCTCTTGCCTCTGCTTAGTGCTCACAAGGAAAGAGCATCATAAGAAACAGCAAAAACAAAACTCCATTCAGAATAATCATTTACATGACGCCATAAGCATCATCATAGAACCCAAACATGAAAATCTTTTAGGCTCCTAAACCAGCCGCCTTCTATGCTTACACATGCATGATTGTGGTGTCAGACACAGAAGGGACACGTCCCCCCCCCCCCCCAACCCATGTTTCCTCTTCTCTTCTCTTTCTTTTCGCCTTACTCTCTTCAATTTTTCCTCTATAAATTAACTCACACATTGTTCACTTTGTCCCACGCTTCCCTTCGCTAACTCTCACTGCTACTCTCTCCTTCCAACTCCAGTTTGCTTCCACCACCCAAGTTTTCAACCAACTTCCTCCAAAGGTGATTTTTTTCGGAAAGTTCAAGAGAGAAAGACAGAGGACCGCACTCTCTCTCTCTCTCTCTCTCATTCTCTTTCTTTGAGAACCATTTCAGGCTACTGCAATTAGTATTTGGTTTTACTTGTTTCCAGATATCTGATTCCAAACCATATGAATTTTTTAGCCTTTTGTTTTCTCTTGCATTTAATTATTATTTTCCTTCATACAAAAAGACCCTCTCGAATAATTTCTTTGTCTTTCACTAGCTCTAAGATTACATTCCTTTTTTTATATATATATTATACGTGGGTGTTTTTTTAAGTACCCCAACCCCTCCAATTTATTATCACTTCGAACAAACTTTCGGGTATGTTGATATTAAATATTTGAATACCTCTAACGTGGTTATATTACAAGTGAGAACAAGAACTTTGTTTGTTACATAGGCATACACAACACATACTGAAGATCTTGGTATGAAGCTTGTGTCTTTTTTTATGGGTGACCTTTATCCCTTTCTTCCCTCTTGGGACAAGCCGAAAGAAATCATTTTTTTTTTTTTTTGTGCTTTCAAGTGAGTGCAGATTTGGACAACTGTTATTCCACGATCTGTATCTCCTTCTTTAGTTGTTTAGACAACCCATATGCTCTATTTATTTGACAGGGTGGTCCAAAAGACTCATTTTTTCTGCCTCTACCTGCTATGCTTTTCCCTGTTGTCGTTGGCTTCAGTTAGGGGTCATAATTATCTATCTACCAAAGCAAATCATAAAGCAACACATTCGCAAGGAAGCTTGTAAATAATTGTTTTTTCCCCCTTTTAGATTTCAATCAATTATTAAGGTTCTCCTTCGTTTTAAATTTTTTTAATGATGGCATTCCCCGTCTTTTTTTCCTCACGAGCTCTCTTCTTTTTGCTTTTTTCAATCATACTCATATCTTTATGTTTCTCACGATGATGTGGAGATTTATAAATGTATGTATTTATATGTTCGATTACTGAATTATGCTTCCGGGTCAGGTGATAGTATAATCTGAAGATTCTATTCCTATTTGTCCTGATTCTTTTTCTTTTTTTTTTTTTTATATTTTTCTTCTGGTTTCAGGACAGGGCACTGTGAATAGAGTTTCTGGGAAGGAATTGTTTTCACAATCATGGAAAGGCTGAACTCAGAGTTGTACTACCAGAACTGTCACATAATGAAAGAGAATGAAAGGCTGAGGAAGAAAGCTCAGCTTCTTAATCAAGAGAATCAACAACTTCTGTCTGAACTCAAAAAGAAGCTCTCCAAGGGAAATGCAAAAACCAATGCTGCTCCAAACACCATTCTTGACCTGAACCTTGGCTCAAGTTCTAGTCAAAGTCCTTCTGGTTCCAGCAATTAATCTTGTTAGAGATGAAGTGCATCATTGCCCCACTAGGAGACCCCCTTTTTTTGTGTAAAACCAAAGTGATCATAGCAGTGGTTGTAGTCTCTCGTGCATAGAATAATACTAGCATTTGCTATCTCCGGTTATTTTCGCTTTCATTTTCTTGTTTTTTTTTTTATCGTATCTTCTATAAGGGGTTTAGATATGAATTTCTGAAAAACATGGGAGGTATGATGTATTAGACTATCTGCTAGAAAGGAATATAAATTTATGTGTTTATCTCTCTTTGTCTCTGTCTCTGTGTGAATGCATGTTTGTGAAATGCTTTATGCTTGTGCATAGGATTTGCCTAATCTGTTTCGAGTTGCTAAAGGATTTCTTACGCTTATATTCCCACTACCCTATGATGCGATTATTTTCTCTGAAAAATCCATTGGATTGCCATTGAGTCTATTCATGCTCGTGTTTTAAAACTAGCTAATTTGACATAAATGTTAAGCTAAATGCGACACAGAAATGAGATCAACTAAAACAAGACTCGTAGATAAGGGAAATCCATAACTAGGGATGGATTCAAACAAATTTAAGCCATAGGGGCAATATTCCTATATATTTTGTAGGGACAAATATACTTATAATATAGATATTGAATTTTATTTTACTCATTTTAAAGATTAAAAATGAGAGCAAATTAAATTTTTTTATTTATGAAAAATCATGAGATGTATTTTAAAACTATAGGAGAGCATTTTATTTTTCTCTCAACAAAAATATTTTCATTTTAATTTCATTAACCAATGCCTTTGAATTTGCCAGCAGTAAAAACTACAAAATTAAGAAAAGATTTCATTAAATAAGATCTCACACCTACAAAATTTTATAATTTTTAATAAATTTCAAATAATGTTTATATATATATATATATATATATATATATATATATCCTTTTGATCTTTATTTACAGGACTTAATTAAATAATACACTATAATTAAAGAGGTTAATTTAATTGAAAAACTCACATACACTTAAAATTAATAGTATATTCTATCAACTATTTGTTGAACTAAGAAATTACTTGAATTAAGGATATTTTTTAAAGTAAGTAATACAAGGTACATTTTAAATTGACTCTTATAAAAAGGATCAAACACTAATTCTAATTTGGATTTTATAAAAGACACTAGAAAAAGTATGTTTTATTGAGTTAAAAATGTAGTGGGACAACTACCCTTAAATGTCACAAAATGGATTTATCTTTGTCCATGACAACTATGAACTTACCTATTAAGCCACAAAAAATGATTTCATCACAAATAAAAAAATAATGTACCATATGATTAGACAAACAAAATGTCATATAGTGGATTTGTCCTTGTCCATGACAATTATAAACCTATCTATGAAGCCATAGGAATTAGGAAAGTGATTTCATTACGAATAATAAATAATGTATCACCCGTTTAATAACACATAAAATAAGTATACAAACATTAAAATCACATCATATAAGGAAGATAACATAAGAGTTACTATTTGTAGCTTTTGTTATGATCTGTGTCATGTCGGTAGCTTTTGTTGTGATGTGTATCATATCATTTGTAAGTAGTTCCAAATGTGCATGTAGTTGTGTAGGATGTTGCTAAGTGAGAAGCTTATTCTCTTTTGCTGGCATAGCAAGCAAGTAAGCATTACTTGTGTTTTTGTTGACATAACAAGCACATAACAATTACTTGTATAATATCCTTATGTTTGGGAAAAAATGCCGGTGAAATGATAATGCCTAATTACTCTATGAATACTTAAAGAAAGTGATTTTTTTAGGGAAAGCCATAATTTGTGAACAAAATATTAGAATTTAAGCATAAGTGTTGAAGAGTTGCATTGATTAAGAAATGATGAGAGTATATTGTATTAACAAAAGTTAAAATTGTAGTAGGGGCAATTATCCTCAAATATCATAGAGTGAATTTATCGTTGTCCATGACAATTATGAACTTGTCAATGAATCGATGAAAAATGAGTTTATCACGAATAAAAAATAATGTATCACGTGTTTAGACACATGTAAAGTATGCATGCAAACAATAAAACCACGTCAACTAAGGAAAATAACTTAAGGGTTACTACTTGTAACTTTTGTTATGATGTGTGTCATGTCGGTAGCTTCTGTTATGATATATGTTATGTCCTTTGTAAATATTTTCAAACATGTATGTGGTCGTCGTGCATGTTGTTGTGTCTCTTGTAAGTATTTTCAAACATGCATGTAATTGTGTTGGATGTTGCTAAGTAAGCATTACTATTGTTTTTGTTGACAAAACAAGCAAAAAAACAATTACTTGTGTGATATCCCCGTGTTTTGACAAACAACAAATGCCTATGGAATGATAATGTCTAATTACTCTATGAATACTTAAAAGAAGGTGAAAAAAAATTAAGAAAAGCCACAACTTATTAACAAAATATTAGAAATGTAAGTGTAAGTGATGAAGTTTTGCATTGGTTAAGGACCAATGGGAGCATGTTGTATTAAGAAAAGTTAAAAATGTAGTAGAGCAATTACACTCGAATATCATAGAGTTGATATATCATTGTCTATTTTAGTTATGAATTTACAAATAAATATTTTTTCCATCACGAATAAGAAATAATATACCACGTGATAAGACACATGTAAACTACGCGTGTAAACAATAAAACCACTTTTAATAAGGAAAATAGCATAAAGATTATTTGTAGCTTTTGTTATGATATGCGATGTCGGTGACTTCTGTTGTTATATGTGTTGTTTCATTTGTAAGTATTTCCAAAAGTCATAATGCATGTTGTGTCACTTGTAAGGATTTTCAAACATGCATATAGTCGTATTGAATGTTGCTGAGTGAATACCTTATTCTATTTTATTGGCTTAGAAAGCAAGTAAACATTACTTGTATTTTTTAAGGATAAATTTTGATTTAATTGTACTTTATTTTGTATTGTTTTTTGACAAATTTTATTTCAGTTTTATGATAAATAATTTATATAATGATTCAATCTATAGAAAATTATTCATAGTATTTTTTTTAAATATTATAATTTAATTTAAAATTAAATAAAAATGATAGTTTGAAAAAAATATTTAAAAAATCGTTAAAAACACTCACAATTAAGAAAAATGCCTTATTCAATAAATTTTCTTTTTTCTTTTGTAATTTTTACTAAATTTTAACTATCAGTACCTGAGAATAGTTAAAAAAGTATATTGCTGTTAACCTACCACTTTTTATAATAGATAAAATTTTAAAACTAAATATTATTTCTTTATAATTGTAACATTTTTCTTTTAAATTAAACTAAATATTAATTTTCCAATCCGCTAAGCACTTTCTATTAAGTAAACGTCACCGAATCGAAGCCACAAAAAAAGGTTCCAATAACGCCGTGGTCGCTTATACTCTACTCAAAGAAACCCCCAAATTCGTAGATTGTTCGTTCGAACATTCTCAAAACCCTAATTCCACCCCTGAATCCTCTTCCCTCCAATCAGATCTCAATATCATCATGACCAATAAAGAGTTCAAAGTCCCGCCGGTGGCGTTCCCCTCCGCCGGCAACCCCGCCGTGGCGGGTCCAAACCTCCAGCAGCGGCGCATGCCCACGCCGCCTTTCCAGCCGAATTCCGGCATCCCCTTCATGTCCTTCGACATAGGCTCCGCCGCGGCGTCCACCTCCTCGGGGCCGATCTACACCGGCCCCGCCGTGGGCGCCGGCGGCTCGGCCAACTTCGACGACGAGGAGCCCCTCCTTGACGAGCTCGGGATCCACCCCGAGCAAATCTGGAGCAAAATCAGATCCGTTCTGAACCCCTTCCGCGTCAACCACACGGTCCACAAAGATTCGGATCTATCGGGACCTATTCTTCTCTACATGTCCTTCTGCCTCTTCCAATTACTCGCTGGGAAGATCCAATTCGGCGTGATCTTGGGCTGGATCGTGGTCTCCTCCATCTTCTTATACGTGGTCTTCAACATGCTCGCCGGTCGAACCGGTAACCTCGATCTTCACACCTGCACCAGCGTCGTCGGTTACTGCTTGCTGCCGGTCGTCATTTTCTCTGCCCTCTCGCTCTTCTTACCGGTCGACGGGGTCATTCGCCTCTCCGTCGCCGCGGTCTTCGTCTTGTGGGCCACCAGGGCCTCCGCGGGACTCGTCGTTTCGCTCGCCGATGGCGGTGACGAACACCGTGGACTCATTGCGTACGCGTCTTTCTTGATTTACACTCTGTTTTCGTTGCTTGTCATATTCTAGGGCTTGTCGTTGTGGCTGGGATTTTTTTTGGATCGGATCACTGTTCTTATGGTTTTAGTTCTTTTCCTGCATTTTGAACCTTGCAATTTTTTGGTGCAATTATGGTATAGAGAATGGAGTTATTAGTTTGATTCGATGTTTCTGTTTGAAAAGTTATTCTTAGGTTACATTTTTGTTCTGATACTGAAAAGGTTTTTGTAAATCTACTAGCAATTAAGGTGTTTGTATGTGACTGTGTGGTGTTAGAAAACTCGTATGTCTAGCTGGATTGTGTTAGAAGTTACTAGCATAGTAAATTTGTATGCTTACTCTAAGTTATTGAGCTGTTTCGGTAAACAACTTGTCATGTAAGTACTTGTGTATAAGTTGTTTCTGTAATTAAAGAGGGATTAGGGCCAAATTGTTTTCGTACAAGTTGTAACCTGTTTTCTTAAGCTATCTTGAAGAACTTACTGAAGTAAGTTGAGAATAGCTTATAAACATGTTAAAAGCTATTTCCATAAGATTTTTCTCACAGTTATACAAGTGCTTATGTTATAAGTCTAGATAAGCTGTAAAAAGACTCTTCCAAATGCATCCCAATCAAACAGTTTGGGCTCCTTAATTTATCTTCATTAGAGTTTCAGAATGAATGCTTAGTGATCCTAACTTCTAGTAATGCTGCTGGGGTGAGGGGATTTCAATTTCAACTCAGAAGTAACAACCAAACTTGGTTTTGCGTGCTGGATTTATGACTATTTGTTAGAGAACAGGGAGAGGGAGTCATGAAGGTATACTCTAGAGGTAACAAGATGGCTAATAGGTGATTAGGAGTTGAGAATAAATAGGAGGGAGGGATAGGAAAAAAGGACAATTGTATTGTAATAGAAAACTGTATTTAATTATAAGGGGCATTTTCCTCGGAAGGGTGTTTCTCTCTCAGCCCTTGTGGAGTGAAACTCATTCTTTCATTCTCCATTAGGACTCACCTATCTTCTTCTTTGGACTTATCACTATTTAATTGGGGTATAGAGTGCTTCTTTTCTCTACAGTCCTAAGTCCTCCTTTTCCAAAATTTTGGCTAACAGGCTTTCAGCTCAGAGGTGAAGAGTAAGAAAGCTACAATACATTTCTTCACCTGTGTATAGTTAGAACTTAGAAGTCAAGTTGTATCTTTTCAACCATCCTTGTTTTACTTTTTGGTTATTAGTTTTCTCATCTGTTGTCATATAATGTGAATGTTAATTGGATGCAATTTGGCTAGAGAATTTTTGGTCTTAGTCTTTAAGATAGATTAATTCTTTCCCAAAGAATTATCCACTTGAGCAACAATGTTGTCTGCCACAGATCTCACAAAGTGAGGACACGTTATGAGATTGTCCACTATCTCTCTAATAACAACCTTTTCTTTGATGGTGATATGGTGTATCATTTTGATCAATTGATTTAACGAAATACATATAGTTATGCAACATGTCTTAACCATTAATCTCGGATAGTGGCGTGTAGCGGCCACCCCTAAAAAATGCTATAGCCTGGCTTGTTAATAGCGGCTCTATTGCGTGCTTTCTCGGAGTAGCGGTGCGGGGCGGAGGCCGGCCGCCACAGATCGCATCGCGACACTGAGACGAAGGGTAGCGCCAATAGCGGCTGCTATCGTGGGTGCGGTGCGGCTGAAAAGCACCGCTACAGAAACGTCGAGGAAGACGAAAGGTTGAGCCGTTGAGGAAGACGAAAGGTTGAGGGTAAAACAGTAAAAGTTACCTTTTTTAAGCAAAAAAAAAAATCCAAACTTAATTACTAGGAGAATAAATAATTAATTACACAATTACTACTAGGAAACTCTCTTCTCATAAACTCTCATCTCCTCCTCTTCAGAAATTCTGGTCCAATTATCCCATATCCCATAAAGGTCATACTTTCAGAAACTCTTAGAAACTCTCCTCTCCTCCTCTTCCAAAGCATTCTACTTTGCTAAGCTGATTAGTTTTATATTATATTTTTATTTTATCAACAATTTTTTTTTTTTGTATTAACAGTGTTTTGGTTTATAATAAATTTTTATAATAAATTTGCTAAACATTCAACTGGTTTATTTTCTCAAAGTTCATTTTTTTTCCTATTATATTTCTATGTTTTTTATCAACACTGGTTTATTTTCTCAATGTTAATTTTGTTTTTTACCTCTGATTTATACTTTTATTATATAAATTATATTCGTATATTTGTTTTTTCTTCTAGTCTATTTATTATTTGTTTATAGTTTTTGTATTTATGTATTATATAAATTATATGTCTGTTTATTTTTTATTAAACTAATTATTTTCTGTTTTTTTATTGTTCATTAATTTATTATTGGACTATTTTATTTTTGTTAGACTTATAATTTTCTATATTATCTACATTATGCAAATATTTATTTTAGTTATTTTTTATTGTTCAATTGTTTATTTTCTCAACGTTCATTTTTTAGGCTGCAATTAAGGTATCCCTCCAAAGTGGCCACAACTAAGGTGGGCTAAGGGTGACTGCAATTAAGGTGACTTAGGGTTACTAGTTTAGGACCTAACTCAACATCACAAAATGACTTATTAGAGTAAGATGAGGAGTGTCCAAGCTTTATAAAAAAGCTTTAATTGTCATATTGTTAGTCGATGTGGGACTAAATATGCACCCTTGAGGATGTAATTAAGGCAGCTCCCAAAGGTGTTGCAACTAATGTGAATTGCAATAAAGAGATTTCCCAACAACACTTTCCCCTTATTTAGAAGCATAGATCTGATCTAAAATATATATTCCGTGATTAGAATTTAAATTGCTATGGACTAATAATACCAACATTTAAAATCTGTGTATGGATTAAATTATTATGAAAGCTTAATATCATGGATATAATTAATAATCAGAGTTATTACTGAGTAGGATGATCTTTTTGCCGGTTCAATTGTAATTGAATTTAGTCAGTACGCAGTAGGATATTCTTTTTGCAAGTTTTTATCTGAACTATGATTTTGAATTTACTACGATTATTTGATTTTTAATATTAGTTTTTCTAATTCTTAAAAAACTCTCTACATCGTTATCTTGTTATCATATTGAGACGTTGCAACTTTTCCTATTCTTTTGAAGTTGATGATTCTGCTGTTGACTATGTTACCTTTTTTGTTAATCTGATTCAATTGTTACTCTGTCAGAATCGTGCCTGTTGAGTGTTTGGTTTTTGCATGCGCTCAGCCTATTTCGTTACAGTTCAATCCAGATAAATGATAGTTTTTTCCCCCCTTACAAAAGCTCAGGAAATTGCTAAAATGTTTTTATTCCCTAAAATAAACATTGAAACGCGCATTTAATTGGTATTATCTAAGGCCTGGCCTCCCTCGCTGGGTACATAAAATAGGCACCGAATCAGAACGAAAAGAGGTAAACGATAATTAATGTCAGTATATATATGTGTGTGTGAATTTGCTGCAGCTTTTATCTCTAATGTTAGATCACCTACTCACTTTTGCGCTGCGACAAGGACTAGAATAGCCTCCGTGTTTGCACCTTGAATTAATTAACATCCTATTTCTTTGTTTCTAATCCTAATCTACAGGAGGTCAAATTCAGACTCTAGAATGTTCAATTATTTCAGTGTCATTCTTGATCTAACAAGATTGAAACTATACTCTTTAGGATTTCAACCTATGATATAGTCCAAGCTTAAGAGGTGTATTTAATTTAACGTTAGGACGGTTAGGTTGAATGGACACATATTTTATGTACGTTCAATGGTCGTTTGGGAGATCTCTCAATTATAAACCATATCAAACACACTTATTTAATAGGGTGTTTAATCTTTGAGCCCGCTCGACTATGGCACTGTACCTCTTTGACGAGAACTATGTTTTTTTTTTTTTTTCAAATCTAAATGGGTTTTATGGGTGTTTATAGGGGAAAAGAATAGAGGATTTGGACTTTGGCCTTTGTTAGTGGCACCCCATATTGCTAAATATACCCCTTTCTTTTATGGTCATTTATTTTTACGTAAATACCCTCTGCAACAAGTTTTGGTTGTCTAATTATTTCTAAATATACTTTATTTGTAAAGTAATCAAATTGATAATGACATTCTTTTTTTTTGTTGAAATTAAATAAGTTATGATACAATTTATTATTTTTTAATAGTAGTCGAATTGAGTATGACACATTATCATTTCTAATTGAAATTGAAATAATTTCAACAATTACCACTTATAATAATCATCAAAATAATTATAAAATAAACTATTTTTTTAAATAATTGTTAATTGTGATACTAATTGTTTAAATAATTTGATTATTATTAAAAAGGGTAACTTATGTTGTTATCAAAAGGTGAAATCTTTCGGAAATAAAGAGTTAGCATAACATAATATGATAGTTAGACATATACATTGATAATTGTGACTTGAGATTGATGTGTTACATGGCTGAAAAAATGAGGGATTTCTATATTTCTTTTAACATATTAATCTTATATTTATTTTAAATGTTGTTTTCTTTTAAAATGAGTTTATCCTTGCATTTTTTGTTGAACTATGATGATCGTGTCATTTGAAACTGGATCCGATTATGATGTAGCTTTTAAGGAGTATGTCACTTGTGGGTGATTTGGTTTTGTTGGTGAACTTAGGGGCTAGATTCGACCCTTTGTCATTTATTTATGTTTTGTCTTGGTGGAGACCAATTTAGGATTTATATATCTCCATGGATCTATGTTGTATTTATTCCCTGAATCAGATTATGATGTAGCCTTGGGTTTATATTTTATGACTTAGGACCTTTTATAGATGTAGTTTATATGACATGTTTGAATTCATGGAAAAAAATTATATGCATTTTTATTAATTAAACTAATTCAAAAATTTTAAAGAAACTAAAAATGAATATTTTTACATTAAAACTTTAGTGTTCATATAATAACATTTGGAGTCATTACAAGATTGAAACTCAAAATTTAGCATTTTAGACAATTAACCACTAGCCCAAGACTTATCCATTTTAATTTGTTTAATAAACTACTAAATATTTTAAAAATGGATAATTTTATTTATCAATATATATTTAAAAATATATTTTAAAAAAACTAAATACAAATGTATAAGTTAAACAAATCCCTTTGTCCCATATTTATATCTCATTTTGTGTTTCACCAATCAAATTTTGACATCTCAATTAAAATGCCACATGTGATTTGATTTGAATATAATTTTTAAGTGGTAGATCTCAAATTGGGAGCATTTTTAGTGGTAGATCTCAAATTGGGATCTTAGACCACTTTTTGGTGGACGTTATAGTACCACATAAGATTGAAGATCTCTAAAGATCTCTCTAATTTTTTTCTTTAATTGTAGATCTCATTTTGAGATCTTAGGAAGAAAGAAAGAGTGAAAAAATTTATTCTTTTTTGAACAATGTGTAGATTTTGAGGGTTCTTTTACAAGAACACATTCTCCATATTGGTCTTCACCTCATTTATTGGGAAATCTAGTGAAGATGAGATCTTGAGCTCAAGATATAGCACTATTAGATCACTTTTTGGTAAATTCCATTGTGTCACGTAGAATTGAAGATCTATTAAGATCCTATTTTTTCCTTTAGTAATAGATCTTATTTTGAGATCATAGATAACTATTAATGGGTCCCACATGGACCCCACTTCTTTCCATTTCATTTTTTTTGTTCATCTCCTCCGTCCATTTTACGCGTTTTCCCCTCCTCTTTCCTCTCTCTCCTCTCTACACATTCCATAACATCTTTTTAATTTTTTTCTCCTCCCCTTCCCCCTCCGCCGTGCAACCCCGCTTCCCCTTGGTATGTTTTATTTTTCACCTTTTTTTTCATTTGGTCTGTTGGCTGTTGCTCTGCGCCTGTTTATCTTTCGCTATTGACGAGTAAACTTTTATTTTTTTTGAAATGTGTGTAGATCTTCATAGTTCTTGCGGAAGAACTTGATCTGGATCTCCACGTGGAGATCTTGAACCCTTTCTTATTGCTAGATTTGGGGAAGGAGAGATCTTCAGCTGAAGATCCATCTCTAAGATCCTGCATTAAAGATGTTCTATTGCCCTTTCATTTGGTATCTATCTCAAGCGACTTAGCCTCCATTGTTTCCCACCACCGTACGCAGCAACATTGTCAACTAGCCATGTCGTTGCTAATGAACTCCATCTACAACATCCTCATGGGCCACCCATTCCTTTGGTAGTGGAGGTACCAGCTTCTGCTGTGAAGGTTTGCTCTTTCCACAATCTCCAGCATCAGTTCATGCAGTGGGAATGAGACATGGCTGAACTTTCTGCATTGGCTCTGGTTACTCTTTGGAATCGCAAACCACAACGTATTCGCTACCACTGATCGTAAACGAGCTCGACTGCGACGATTCCGACAAAATTCCCTCCACAATAGCATCACTTGGTGCTCGTTTATGGATTTTAAATCGAATGTGCTACTCTGGCACCGTCATGTCCTAACAAATCTTCACCGTGGATTGCAGAATGTTTTGTTGTTCTAAGTTAGACGAAGCCCTTGAGTGGTCAAGGGTAATTTGGAAATTATACTCAAATCATACGTGACATTTTAATTGAGATGTCAAAATTTAATTAGTGGGACATCAAATGAGACAGAAATATGAGCCAACAGATTTGAATCTCTAAAAGGTTGGATCATATATTTATTAAATAATATATAGTCAAATTATTAAGGATAAAATATGAAACATAAATTCTTATTATTATATATTTATATATTTATCAATTAGTTAATATTATATTAATATATATTTAAAATTCTAAAAATATGTTTTAACAGCTAATTATTTTAAATAAAAATATTATTAATAATAAATTCAATATATTGAAACATATATTATATTTGTTAAATTTAATGAAAAGTCATATAATCAATAAACATATGCTACATTTAATAATATTATTTAACTAAAATACATATTATATCGAATATATTATAAATAGTCAATAACACTAAATATTATATTTATTAATTAATATATATAGTCCAATTTTAAACCTCATATAAATGTAAAATATGATCATTTTGCATATATGTTTAATAAATTGAAACATATATTATATTTATTAAATTTAATAAATATATTGTATTTAAAACATATCATGATTAATATATTATAAGAAAAATTGACTGTCCGATAGTATGTAGTCAAATTAATAAAGATAGAAATAAAGAGTTTAAATTATTTTTTGTGTTTGTAAATCTATTAAATTATTTGAGTTTTTCTATTTAATAAATATCACAATTAATATATTATAACAAAATTGACTGTCCAATAACATTAAATACTATATTTATTCAATATAATATGAAGTAAAATTAATAAATATAGAAATTATTTTTGATGTTGTCCGAAACATGGCCGGCAACCTACTGTAGAAGTAAAAGCCGATGGTCACCATGTGCCAAACAACCAAACACATTCACTATCCATGGACTATGGCCACAAAATCACACTGGTCCTCAGCCAGCAACATCCAAAAAGACAGATTCGATAAAAAGAATTGAGAATTTATCTTATAAACTAGCATTTGGTATTTTAACCAGTGTTTAACACGTGTGCCAACAAAACATAATCAGTATCTTATATAATATATTTATTTGGATAAAAACTAATCTTTTTATTTTCAGATCACTTCTGCCTTGAACTCAGCACTTAGACAAATTGGCCAAATTTAAACTCACATAACGATGAGGTTTTGGGGGACAGAGTGGGACAAACATGGGACGTGTTCAATGAACAAGTTCACCCAATATAATTATTTTCGCCTGCGTTGAAAATCAAGGGAGAGTATAATCTAATGACTATATATCCTTGCTGGAAAACAAATTGTCCCGCATCATTGAACTGCATATTAGAAAAACTCGATTGTCCAAGCAATACATATATGGAGTTATTGGCACATCCCCTCAACTTGTTACACATATAGTTCAAATAGAAAATCGTATTACAATCTTTCTGAAATATGACTCTGTTTAGACGACGAGGGAAAGAACTACATGAACTGTCCTAGTCTTACCACAAACTGTAATGCCAACATCATATATTGGCCAATATAATGTATGAGTTTGTGTATAATAATAATTAATAAATACTTTTGTTTTGGGCATATGAGAAAGAGGCATCCCTCAATGGTATTACACCTGAGGAAAAGGAGAACACCCAAACTCTCTAATATGGAACTTTCTACTGATAATGGACATTGCACACAATTAACTTCAATGATTTCTTTTGTTGCTCCCCATGTAACACCATGATTTTCATGACTTTATGATTAAGTGATATACAATAACTAAAAGAGAAAAATATTTTATTTTTTCCAAAAAATTATTAAAATGCACGTTGTGTAGCACTTATTTACCAAGTATCTGATTAATAAATTAATTTAAAATAATCACAAGAGAAACTAAATTTTATTTCATGAAAAAAAATAAGCAATAAATACTTATAATTTCTTTGTGTAAGTTTCAGTAGAAAGTTTTACTTAAATCGGGATTACATTATAAACAGACAATGTAAGATTAATACACTGAAAAAAGAGCAGACAATCAAGAAAATTAAAGAATTTAATTTTAATGCTTTTGCAAAATTAAGTGTTTTGCAACTTATTTTAACACGCCTTTTGATGAAATATACAGCCTCTTCATTGACTCATCTCTTTTTATATTTTTGGATAGATCACATAAAGAATATTCATTTATTCTTTGCGTGATGGATCAAAATATCAAAGCCTTAAGTATTCATAAATGCACATTAGAGTCTAAGAGATATTATCTGTTGACACAAACAAAATCAATTAGATGCTTTTGTTTAAAAGCAATAAGATGTTATTAAACTTAATATTTTGTTTGCATAAATCAAAACATTTGAGGATTATGATTTGTCTTAATAATAGTAATTAATAATAATAATGATTGTGGGGTTACCAATCAACCTTAAAAGTCCAAACTCCAAAGCTTAGTCGGATTTTTGATATTGAGGTATTATACTTTAATAACTTTTGTTTAGACTTATGAAAAAAATATTAGTTTATTAACTTTTGTTTTCTCTTATGAGATTGAAGTATTTTAAATTTAAACTATGTTTCTAGTTAAATTGAATAATCTTAATCAGTATAATTATGTAGAATAATTGTGTAAAATATTTGAATAATTTTAATTTTGAATAAAAAATATATAAATAAAATAATTTAAAAATGTTTTATTCTGATTAGTTAAATTGTATCGTAAAATATTTCCATTTTTTCCCAATAAATATCCATGAATATTTGCGGATACCTATAGATATTAAAAAAAATCAAGCGTACCTGATTAACGGGTACGAACGGGCAAGAGGCGAATTAGGAGACAAATTTGTAGGAACAAATAAATTTGTTGAATATTGAGTTGTCACAAGTTGGAGATACTATGAATCTCATAATTTTGAATAACTACTCTGAAACCCGCATATAGCTTCCTTAATCACCTTCTTACTGTTTTATTTTGAATAGCTTATCTATGTTAAAAAACATAAAGCTTTTATTAAATGTAGGTTTATGTCAATATCGATGATTCTTTGCAAAGGACTGAACTATATGCAAAAGAGGGTGATTGCACGATAACTATTCTTAAAATATATAATAAAAATGACTGATTTCTTTTTAAATTAAGTCGTGTTTTTAATCCTAAGGACAGATTAAGAAATTAATATATATATATATATATAAAGTTTTTACTAAAAATTGTATTGAAGTTGCACGGGAGAGTACGTTATTGTACTTTCTAATTAAAAAAAAAAAACTTTAGATACTGGTTAAAGAGTAGAAAGTTTTTTTTTATATGGATGCACAAAATTATTTTCTTATATTTTTTTATACTCTCTTATGATTAATACATTATTTTTTTTAAGTTTTTAAGTGGATTAATTAGCAAAATCCTAAAAAAATGTATACTCTTTATTTCTTAATCAACACTCTTACCATTTTCTTATTTTTATTTTTATTATACTAAACGGAGATAAACCCCTTGTCAAATGTGCTTGTGTCTAGATATGTGTTGATTTCAACATAACGTCGTTTTATTTCATAGCTTCTATGTTTAGTGCATTGAAACGATTACACCTGCATTTAAAAGAGTGCATATTAACAGTTTCCAAACACACTAATCACATGTTATTTTAGCAGTGTAAATATATGCTGGAAATTTGGTGTCGAAATCACTGTTTCCTGATGGGTCAATCCATCAAGTTAGCAAAAAGCAGATGTCTTAAATATTATATAGACGAGCAAAAATAATCAATATGACAAGATCGAAAGTGTGTACAAGTCACTGATCATAGAGTCCCATTCAGTAATTAATTAATAATACCATTTTTTCTGTTCAAAACGTAATTTAGTTGTGAAGAGATCGAAAAAAACCAATTGAGAGAAGGTACGTACTGAGTGATGGAAACCCGCAAGGAAAGAAGAAACGAAGCCAAACCCTAAACTATTAAAGGAAAAGAAACGACATGGCGTACCAAACCTCTTATTTCTTTATATATATAAGATCACCTCATAGTAGTACCCACGAGGTAATAATAATACACATAGTACACTTATAATACAGAACGTACACAACATCTGATGGAAAGTAAAACATAGCATACACACTAGTCAAACTAGAAAATGATTATCTTCCTTCTTTCTGCAAGTTATTTGAAGCCACATGTGAGAGGATCAACTTCCACTACTGAAACTCTTTGTACTTGTACCTTTTTATCGCTTTATTCAATACAATACTACTTTGGTTGTTGCAGTGGCAAAACCAGCAGCTACTTACCTATAGCTAGCGTCTTCTTGCAGCCGTTTCCCTCTGTGCATTGAAGTAGACAGCAGCCACAGGGAGGCCAAGGTCGTTCTCTGCTGCGAATTTGCGTGTGTTGAAGTGGTCCCTTGAAGTGGGTGGAGTAACACACTGTCTACGCTTTTGCTTGAACAGGACAAACACAAACCTATGGATCCCAATATTAGGCTTTGGGACCTCATAGCTCACCAACTCTTTCCCTACAAATTATTAGGAATATCATTTTTTTGTCAGTGATCTCTCTCATGATCATCAGAGTAAGTTCCCATATGTACACATTTTTCATATGAACCTACCAAATGTGGCATCTGTTGTGCCTGGAATATCTGTCACTATCCTGCAGCAAAAAGAATGTTTGCAACAAAATTATTGACTGTTAGATACCTATGAATGAATGAATGGTTACTGGTAGTTTGCCTTATATGTAGTTCTGTTATGTTTGTTTGAGATTTCCAGATTTATTCACCCTTTTAGATAGTTTTCATTTTAGGGTGGATGGGATGATGGTGGAACATGCTACTTTTGCATAATACAAAGGCATGTGTGTCCTTCTTCATGTGATGTAACTGTTTGTTATTACCTGTCCTGGCTGTCCATAGTTTTGATATGATGAAAGGAATGCATATATCTTGCAAAACTTCAAACTTGATAGTAAAATACACAGACATCTAACGTGAATATCAGATGGATCACCAGTACATAACTTTTAAAGTGGTTAAGTTGTTAAGAGAAACCGGGATAGCTATATATGTGGGGTGGATGTGGTGTGTTATTTATGTAATAAATGACTACATAAGTTAGTTAATTTTTATATTAAGTACCAGTGCAAGTGCTCTCTCAGATAAGGGTCACTAGGGCCAGGAACATCAGGGTCAGTCATGATCTGCACCAAAAAAGTGAGACATTTGCTTAATGATTCAGTATTTGTAAAGAAAACTCCAATTAAAGAGACATACTGTGTGAGCATGATTACAGAAAACAACAAAGAAACACACTGGCAACAGCTTAAGTTTTTTCTCTTTTTTTTTTTTCACCAAAAAACTTTGTTCTTTAAAGAAGAAAAGAAATAAGAAGAGAGGAGATAAAAGAAATATATATACCAGTGTAAAGAAGGACCTCATATCACCACCCTCAATCTCAACCTTGGGCTTGGTGTTGACAGTGGAAGGGAAGAGCTCATGGCCATTGTAGACTTGTTTCTTGTTGTAACTCACAGTCATTTTTGTACTTGTGGTGAAAGAATCAAGAACTTCTCCTATGACTCTCCCCACTATTAGAGGCTCTAAAGGCATTTTTGCCATTGTCAGAAGAGGAACAAGGAAGAAGAGGAGCTAAGGAAGTGAGGAATACAAGTTGATGATCTTGCTGAGGAAGAAGGGAGTGTGGGCTCCATATTTATAATGTCTTAAAAGTGTCTTTCAAGGTAGATCGAGTGTGTTTTCCCCCTCCTTTAAAATATGTTGCAATACATTATTTAGATATAGCTAGAGAAAATACAAGTTCTACAGGAAAAACAAAAAAATGAAAAAAGGCTATAAATAAATCAAGTGCATCCGTGCAGGTCCTCCCACTACTACTAATATATTGTCTCTTAATTTGGCTCATCTCAACAATTGCCTTTGGGTCTGGGATGTTTGTGCTGAAATCACATTAGTCATGATATGTGACGAGTTATCCTTTCCACTTTTTCTCTCTCTTTCTCTCTACCCTGGTCATAAACACAGAATGGGGCCCTTGGAATCGGTTCTTAATTGATTGGCTGTACACCGGATGCATGGATATTTCTATCCAATAAAGCAATTTTTTTTATTCTAATAACAACTCTTATTGTGTACTCTTTTCTTTTATTATTTCTGTCCCATCCCAGTTCTAAAAAAAATTGTAAAAAAATATAAAATTTCCCATTTTTTTCTCTCCCATCAGCTCGATCAGGTCAAAAAAAGCATCATGTGTAATCCTGTGTGTGTGGGTCCTCCCCCTTTTTTGCAAGTTGTCAAGCTTCTGCCGTTTTATTATTAAACTAAAAGCATAAAAGGTAAAAATTCTAGGAAATGCTTCGTTTCTTGAACGCCCACATTTTAGCATTCTCTTTAGTATACTAGTAGTACCATGGACGTGCAGAAATTTTTGTTGTATGCCTTGCGTAGAGAACCTTCCTTAATTGCATGCACACACTATGCAAATTTCTGTTTGTGGATGCGTGATTCTCCATTTTCCCTTAGCCATAGTCTTTCTTTTAATTTTGTTGGAAGATTCCTGATGAAGAGGGCATAATTAAAGGAACTCCACCACAAATGCTCAAGGCTAGACACGCCTATGGAGTATAAGCGTGTGAGTGCCTAAGAGGTCATTTCAGAATAAAAACTTAACTCTAAGATGCAGACCAAGTTCCAAGATTGGTAAAAGAGGAAGGTGGACCTTCTTTATCAAGAAACCTTTTGCCCTCCTCATCTCTGCATGTGAAATTTTATGTTATTCAAGTTCTGTTTGCATTCTTTTGTTGGAGAAAAAGGGGTTGACGTGTGTGTGCATGCACATTCCGTGCTTAAAAGATCACAAATTCTAGTTCCAGAAAATAAAAAAGCCCTAATTGGTGGTGGCAGAGTTTAGTACGTTTAATTAATTAAGCAGACATTCGTTATATTGATTTTTTTATATTATGATTTGAAAGTGGAATATATAGACCGTTTATTGCATAAATAAATTGCAGTTGGTATCGTTTCACTGTGAAAATATAATATTATTTAAATTTGAGACTTATCAATTATGTGCCATATGGAGATGATGATTCTAAAATTTGTTGGTCTGAAACTGTTAGTTGCTTATTTTGGTATAAGTTGATATTCATATTTCCAAATTTGGATATTTTAGGTTTTCTTTCCTAAAGTTCCAGTATCATTATAATTAAAATGCTAAGTTGCCCATGTTTATCTTTTAGTTCCTATTTTCTTCGTTTAACTTGATCAAAAGTTATTGATGCCGATTAAGCATGGAATATTCGTTGGTCATATAGGTATTATATACAACATAATTTTTTTAAATATACTTTTTATATTTAGCTTAATTTTTATATACTGTTAGTATAAATTTTATATGTACTGAAAATGTACTTTTTTAAAGTAATTATTGTATAAAATATAATAATTTTTCATTATATAATGTTTCACGATGGTGTAAAAAATCCTTATATCATCAGTATATTTCAATTAAATTTTCAAATAATATACGTATGCATACAGAAAAAATAATTTTTTTTTGAAGAAATTAAAGTAATTAACCCTCCTCTCTTTTTCTCTCATACACGCAAATTTTGTGATTTTTTTAAGAAGTCATGTAATTTTTAAAATCTTCACGTGATTTGATTTTTGTTTTTTATTTTGTTCATTTATGTATGATTATATAATTTAAAATTGTTTCTTAAAAAATTCAATAGAGTTGATCTAGTAGTGAGAGAATTGGATGATAATTTGCATGAAGACATATGCATAGATTTTGATCCTCATTAAATTGCCGTGTATGAAAAAAAAAAAAATTGCTTCCAAAACTCATTCATATTTTTACTCACATGACTAGGTTGTTACAGATTTTCAAAAGCATGATTAAATAAGAAATGTATTGAATCGATATTTTTGTGTGCATGAGAGAGATAGTAAGAAATCATACCAAAAAACAATTTTGTAATAAAAATGGAAACCATAGTCTGATTTTTTCAGGTTCTACTTATTTATAAATCGTCCATAAAACTTATATCAAGTGGAAACAAGTCTCTTAGGTCATCTCTAACTGTGATTCTTATAGGGGTTCTTAGAAATAAGAACTTGTTTTAATGAGTTTCTACTGTTTGGAACTTGTTCGGGTGACTGCCAAGTGTGCAGTAATTAGTTCTTATATATGAAGAAATTCTTATATGAATTGAGTTTTTAACATTAAAAAATTATTTTATTTATCAATCAACCGAAAATTATAAAGATGTGGGATGGATTGGAAACATATTTTATGTATTTGAGAACTTTACTATTGGAATAAAAAATTGTGAGAATTTTTAAATTTTATATGACGGCGTATAAGTCACTAAAAATAAATTAAGAACCTATGAATAGATTCTCCATCACATCACAGATGTTCTTAGAAACTGCACTTGATCATGCAATACAATAAACAAATAAGAAATTATAAATTACACCCAGCAGTTCAGCACCTTATATTAATGAAATTGAGCCATGCATTCTGGTTATAAAGTTAGCCAGCCCGCCCCCCTTCTTTTTCTTTCTGATGAAAATTGCCAAAGGAAGTCTTTGAAAGGTAGTATATGAATTAAAAGAAGAAGAAAAGCTATCTAGTTATTATTTTCTATGTTAAAGAATGATATAGAAGTATATTTACACCTTAAGTTTTTTTAGTAGCTTGCTACTACTTTTAATAATAGAACAATAATGAAAATGAATTCATTATTTTTCCCTAAAAACAAAAAGATTCTAGTGCAATTCAGAAAAAGGAAAAGAAATCCATAGATTATTATACAAAACCTACAAATTAAATGTGTTAATTAATTTGAGAAAAAAAAATTCTTATAAAAGTTTAATGATCATATACTATCAGAATAAAATAGATTTATATTATCAATCAAGCAAAAATTATCATTGGTATATCTTTTAATGTGGTTACTATAAAAATAAGTAAACTTACAATCAATTAAAATATATCATATAGAAGAAAATTCCATTTTATTTCAAAGGTAGAAAATGCCTTGTTTTTAATTATTTTTGTTTTGAATTTTATTATAAACCTATTTTTTTCTGGAAACTAAGCATAAATTTTCTAGAAACAATGTGCTACTTCAATTATTTTAGATTAATTGT
>PYAF01005492.1:2430039-2533395 GCA_007407185.1 Glycine tomentella
CTTTTAAATCTTATTGATAATAAATTTGTTACAATTTAACTTTTCTGAAGTCAAATTATAAAATTAATATTAAAATAATAATAATAATAATAATAATAATAATAATAATAATAATAATAATAATAATAACAACAATAATAATAATAATTAAATCAACACATATAAGATAAATATTAAAGAAACATAATCTCATAACTTTAAAAGACTAAGAATTAAAAATAAAAGATACCATAGTAGATTTTTAAGATTAAGTACAAACAAAAGTTCAAACCAAATTTACACACTATTTAGTTCTAAGTTTCAACAGTATAAAATTAACAATGTACAATAACAACAATAAATTTATATCTAAGAATAAAAAAATGACATATTTTAGGTTGATTTTTTATTTTAAGAAAATATCAAAATAACATTATATTAAATATTTTCATCAACTCTCGTTGTGAACCAACTTTTTGTAAATTTTTCATTGGTTTTTCGGTTCTTTAAATATGTTTTCTCCGAATCAATTTTGTGATGTATTAGAATTAGACGCATGATTAGTTAATCCATTTTTCAGTTTGATTGGTAAGCCCAGTTCAGTTTTCTTTACATTATTTCTTAAACATTCTTAAACATGATATCTTTCAATTAAAAATGTCTAGTTTAATTGGTTAAAAAGTGTGTGAATTATTATACATTTTTTAGTTTAATTTCTATGATTAAAGGTAATAATATTTTTTATTGGTTAATTTTTTGTGCATGGTGTACTTTTTACTTAATAAATTTTAATTATAATTTTTAATTTATTAAATTTTAAATAATAACGTGTTAAAGATTAGATCAGTAAGAGTATTTTCATTTAACAAAAGGGAATCACAACTCACAAGACATTGATGGACATTGGGTTCTTTGCCACTTGTCGCAATACTTCAGTGGATCTGGTAATGCCCTCTAACTGCAGTGCTATTGAGGGTGCAACACCAATTCATTTTGCAATTATTATATATCCTGACTTCTGAATCTGTTATATGTTTTGCTGTTGACTGGTAAGCAATCATATGGGTCACATGCATTGTAAGAATTAATGGTGTATGGTACAACTCTTCAAACTTTATTGCATAATAGATGCCTTTTATATGTGAAAAACTTATATAGGTACTTAAAATAGATTAATATTTTGTTATTAGTGTTAGGCTAAATGATTTTTTTTTGTCTTTTATTTTATTTTAAAAAAATCAATTCAGTTTTTTTTTAATAAATAATTTAAAAAACTCTTCCATTAATTTAAAATTAACACCATTAATTAAATTTAGATATCGATAATTTTAGCCGTCACAAAATCAACAAACCCGAATTTCCATATTAAAATTCACAAACCAGCTGATGATGTTGTTCCTTCCACTATCGCGGGCGAAGCACATAAGGGTGGTTCATCAAGCTTATGTTTCTGCCACCTGTCCGTGACTATTCTAAGAGGAATCCTCCATATTTGAAAATAAAAGTTGCAATTTGCAAGATCTAAAACCGTGTTTGACAAATTTTTTAAACGTATATGAAAAATGGCTTTGTCTCCTCCAGATCTCGTGTGCGTCGCCGTTGTCGTACCCAAGCTGGAAGCACGGAGTGTAATGGAACGCTACAGGGGCTCACTTTTTTTCTCCCTCCTCCACCTTCTTTTTATCTCCCCTGACTCTTAGTTTTAGCTTTCCTTCTTAATTAACAAAACTTTCTATTTTGGGTTGGATAGTTTTCTTTCGCTCGTTTTATACCACTTCATCTCAGTTCATGGTTCTCAATCACTGAAGTTAGTAAATCATTATGCAATTCACTTGAATCTTTCTCCAGTACCTTTGCAATCTTAGGTGTTATTTGGGGCTTGTGATTTGTGGTTCTTGATTTCTGGGTTCTTGCATTTAAATATAATGGAGATGGTTAGAGAGAAAATACTAAATACTGTGTTTTGTGACGGATTTTTATTGTCAAGTAACAGCATATTATCAACAACAATAAATCTACCTTAAAGACAGGATTACTTTGAACCTTTTAATTAAGATAAAAGATTAAAATAAATTTTATAAAAATAAAGAATCAAAATAAATAAATAAAAATAAGATCAAAGATTAAATAGATTATTTGACTTCAATATTATTGTGATATTAAATTTGTTATAATGTATTAAAATGTTATATTAATTCATCTTTTTAAGTATGTTAAGCATGTTTACATATATAAAGAGTCACTTAAGAGTATTGAATGATAAATTTATATCTTTAGAAGTCTTATTAGAAAATATGTTTTTATGTAAGATATCATGAATGTTAGGTTAAATCTCAAAAATATGTATATATGATATAACTAAATTAGACTTATTCTTATAAAACGGCTAGTATACTTATTTTTACCTTTATTTCAATGTTAAATTATTACAAAATAAATCCTTAAATGGACTTATATAGACTTTTATGTAAATTAGGTCAAACATTTTAAAAAAATCCATAACAAAAAAACTTGTTAGCTCATGTCATATATTGTTAACCAATATTATACTCAAACATAGTAAAACCTAACCTAACATATTTTCAACCCTAGATATGAAGAAGGGTTATAGTTCCTTCAATAAGCAGAGGATTCATCTGCTAATTGATTATTCTCCTAGTTATTCTATAAATTTAGGAATATTTAGCTTTCTATCAATTAAATTAAACGATTTTCTTAATTTTAATAAGCGTTGCTAGCCAACTTAACTAACTAACAAACAAATTTTAGATAATTAATATAACTAACATGGTCAATTACTACTATCAAATAACTACTAATCCTAACACCCCATAGCAAGATGATAAGTGTGGTATAATGAATGATGATTTCTGCCAGAACGAAACCACATTTTCCTGTCTTATATCACAATATACTCTAGAATCCCAAAGATCTAGCTTTGGTTACCACGACTCTAACATGGCTTGTGGTTATGGAGTTGATTCCGCCAAGTCGTGGACCACAACATGTGTTGAAACTATTCAAATGTCGCTTACAATCGTTGTTGTAGAGCTTATGGAAGACATAATTGAAGGGACCCTAATTTGTCAGGGTCCAATTTGGACCAGGTCTATCCCACAAGATCTTGCGAGATTAACCAACAAATCTCATGAAGTTGTTTTGCTTCTTCGACACCGTACTGCACACGGAACCATTTCTCCTCTGCTATTGATTTTCTCTTCGGAAATGACAAATGTTGAATGCTGACGCAAGGTTGCAAACAAATCACATTTGCCAAGTAAGAAAGAGAAAAACGAGGTTTTGGTGAAATTAGATTGTGGTTTTGTCGCTAGCTCTTTCGGATTCGACATGGTTTTGACGAAACCAAAATTAATTTGCATGTCTGAACGGAGAATGACCAAGGAAATGAAGCATACATTATTAACAGTTTAAGGTTGAACTAGGTCAGTTGAAATCTAACGGCCCGGTTTGATTCAATCATCAGTCATGAGTTGCATTTCATTGCCAAAACCCTATATGCAGGTAAATTATCTATTTTGCCACAATTTGGCAAAAAGGGAAAAACATTCTTATCTTTTTTTCTCTGTATCAAACATTATTCTTATAATTGGACTTCATATTGGGTGAATTTATTTGCAGATTTTTTTTATGACTTGAGATTGATACATACAGCATCTTTTGACCGAATTGTTTCAGGACGAGGCAATAATATTGATTCGTATATATCCAATAGAACAGTAAAGAGACCTTGGATAAAGAAGAAGAGCAAGCTGATCAAGTATATGTATTCACGTCCAATATATTAAGGTCCAACTTCTACTCAGATTGGTGTTTTCTTTGGACCTATTGCTTCGTTGGTACTTCACTGACTGATTTGTTTTATTCAACTTTTTTTAAAAAAAAACTACATACTTACTCAAAGACTCCTCATTATCTAGAAAAAAAAAACTCCTCATTATCTAGAAGAAAAAATATTATAGACAATTTTATCTTTACATATAAAAAAAAAACTATTTTCAGATTCAATCTATTTTTATAAGAAAACTTTTATTGAAAAAAAGGAAGACAGAACCAGTACACATGATGATTTATTTATTCAAGTACTTATTAGGTTACTTGTCAATTGTCATTCTGCAGTTACCATTGACGTAGGATATATTTTGGTCGCTAACAAACTAGGTGGGAAGTCATTGTTCTGTTATTATAAGCACAATTTGGAACACAACAATTTGTCTGTTTAGCATATGTAGGAGCCACGACTCTTTATCATTAATTTGAACATCCTTTGTGATGATTGCATTCACAATTCTGTTTGCTTGTGGGAATGTAGCACCCTGATGTGCACATACGGAATAGCATGGAAATTATTGTTAAACAATGAGTTTAATAAATATACACAGTAATCTAACAAAAACATCAACATTCGCAAACAATAACTAGGATATGTTTGAATTGAAGTTTCTATGTATCATCTAATTAATCTTTTTTCATTGTCTCAGTCCATTTTAAGATAAAATGATATTTTTAGTCACAATTCAACGTCCAAACCAACCTCATACCTTAATTAAATTATTCAAATGTTTTTTATGGTGAAAAAATCATTTGTGTCAATAATTTTTAATAATTAATTTTTAATATTACTATATATATTATGAGTTAAGGTTAAGAGTAATGGCATTTACATATAATTATGTATGGTTTGATTTTTAATATTATGAATATTATGTTATTTTATAATATTATTTAATATAGCAATTATCGCTATTATAATTATAATTCAATCACAATTTGACCTTTAAGTATTGAACTAGTATGCTTTTGTTGATCCAGTTTTAAGAGACTTAGAGATCGATCTCCTGATATTGTGAAGTTTATCATTGGTATTTTTATTTTTTTTTACGAAAAATAAACAATTAATATAGATATTCTAGATCTATATATATAATAGTATGATCTACATTATATACTAACAAACAATTGTGTGCTGGTAGAGAATTTCATATATTATAAATATTTGTTATCATATTGCTAAAAATAGACTCGTAATATCTATATTAATATATATTTTAATCTTCATTAGACAAAAGTAATATTAAGTAATTATAATGCTTAACATTTTTTTATTAATAAATGATATTTTTATTGTAGTGTTTATATATACTTTTATTTATTTACCAAATTTAAATATACTTTTATATAACTTGTTTAAATTTGAAAATGATTCTTTATAATAAATAGTTTAATACTGAACAACGTAGTCCCAGCAATATTGGTGGTGGAACTACATGAATTTTAAACTATATGATTTGTTTCAAAAAAACGATGAGATCGATTATGAATATTAATTCACACATAATAATTTAACTTATTACTTTTTACAGATCGACATGATGGAAGTACTTGGCACGACAGGAAAATCGAATCTTAGTGAAATGATTGATCATGTATATAATCTAATCCTACACTTGAAAAGAAGAAATTAGACAGGGAACATTTGTCACCTAGCAGTTTTGATAAGATGAAAACAATGAAAGATGAACACATAAAAGCCTCTTGTCCCATGAAGAGATTGTAATGCTATAAATGCCCGGTACCCTAAATCTATTTTTACACAAGAAGAATGATTACAATGTAAGAAAGATTTTACATCACGCATGCTAAACCTTTTAGGAAATTTATAAGTTGATTTGATTAGTTTATAATTTTTTTTATCAAAATAAATTTATTTTATATATAAAAAATTATTTTAATAATTTATTTTTTTATAATTTATTTGAAATGATTTATGAAAAATAAGTTAATTTATAAGTTATTAATTTTTTTCTTCTTAATTTTATCTTTATTATTTTATTTAAAATTTTATTTTATCCTTCTATTCAATTGAAAAACTCTCTTATCTTACTAAAAAAATATGATTTGTATTATGTTTTATAATCATGCAAGTGAGACACGTACACATCCAATTAAATTCTTCTTGTGCAAATAAAAAAAATGAATATTTAAGAAAACTTATAAAGAAAAAACATTTTTTTAAAATAATATTATTAATAAATTATTTAAATGAATAAAATTATTTTAAACAATATAGTTTTAATAAAGTTTGTTTTATTTTATTTTTCCAAAAATGAAAAAATTAATTTACCATTTTTTATAATAAAAATTTTCAAAAATTATTATCTTTTTAAGGTGATAAGTTATTAGAAATAAAATTCAAATATTAGAAATATTATATGTCTTTTTATGTCATTTGACATTTATCAATTAACTTATCAAGTAGTCTTATCAAATACTTTAAACTAAGATTATTTTTGACAAAATTGAAAACTGAAAAGCTAAATTATTAAATTATAAATATTCAATAAAATTAACGATTAAAGTAGTTGAAAAGTGTAAAATAATATAACAAATAATAAAATTATGATTTATTTAAAAATGATAATTAAAAAATTGGATGAATATATTAATGATAAAAATATAAAAAAAATATAAAAAGTTAGAAACTAACATTTTAAAAATACTACTTTTAAAAAATACTACTTCAAATGACATTTCAAAAAATACTAAAAGATACTAAAAATAGCTAGTTTACCAAATAATTATACAAATTTTTCAACTAATAAAAAAGATTTTACTAATTGAAATATTTTTTCGAACTTCACTTTTAACTTTTCAGCTTTTAACTTATAAATTTTCAGCTAGCTAAAGCTAACTTTACCAAAAGCTAACATCCAATTTCTCTATTTTAGTTTAACCCAAATTTCTTAAGCGTTAAATCCTCTATTCCTAGTTATTAACTTTAATCCCTTGAACAAGCAAAATGAATTAGTAAAAATTATTAGGTGTAGAAAATTCACATAGATGCATACAATCTATCATTATCCCTAGGCTCAAGAATCACAGGGTTATTGAATTGAAACAATTTAGACCGCAATTCCCAAATTAATAGCAAGATTTCGATGACGAATTAATTTCCCTAATAAGTGTCAACAGGGAAGCATAAACATAAATTCAATACCTTAATCCACATAAAAACAAATAAGATTCAAAAAGAAAATCAATTAGAAATGGTTCAAAACTTAACCCTAAGGAAATTAAAAACTGATAGAAAGAGAAAAGAAAACAAATCTATGAGAGTTTTTTTACTATGAAACCATAGACCTTCAACTCTTCAAGAATTGTTGTCACTTCCTTCAATCTTCATTGGCGGAAAATGATTTCCAAGTTCTTCCTCACATTCGATCCTTAGAGAAGTCAAAGAATGTCTTAATGATATAATTTCTCCAAATAAATAACAAGTTTAAGCATTCTAGGCCGCAAAAACACATTGGACCCACAAGAACATTCAAAAATTAAGAGATACGTATGCCCTGACGAGTTGGGTTCCAAAAATTCCAATTAGTCTACGATGGACACTACTTATCTTGTGTTGGGTGCCGACCAGCTATCTTTCTTTCCACATTTTTGGATTTTGTCTTGTCTTTCTAGTGCTTCTTTTGGATCCTTGAAAATCAGAAATAACTCATGTTAATTTACTTGAATGATGCTATATTCTCTTGTTCTACGGAAATATGAAATATAAAGTTGATTAAATGATTAAAAAAAAGAAAAGGAAAAAAATTAAGAATTTGATCTCTTTTGATGACAAAAAACTAAAAACTAATGATTAAATGATAATTTTTTTTATCATACTCATGTTTCCTACGTTAATAAACCCAAATAATTAAGTAAAATAATCTAATTTGTAATAAATAAAAAACTCAATAAGAACATGTATCATATGAAATTTCTTATTATTAAATCATTTTCTCATTAGTTTCTTGTGAGCCAATCTAATTAAGCGCAAGTTCATTTACGATAAAGAGAATGGATTGGCAATTTTTTCGTTAAAAAAAATAATAACCAACCTTACCGCATTATATTTTTATTTAAGGGCAAGATACATAATATCAATCAAGTTTATAAATCATGTATTACTCTTATTAAAAAAAAACTTTTTTTTTTTATATTTTCTCAAATTTCTAAAATATATTATTTTTTAAGACAAGTTTTTTGTAATAACACTCAACTTTTTTACAAGAAATATCAAAATCAAGTCCAAGACACCCTAATACAGTGCCATCCTAAATCACTACAAAACAACATTCTTCTAGCTAAAAAATATTATTTTTCTTATTTATTCAACTCGGTTAAACTTAATTAAGGTTGGATTGCATTACTTAGCAAAAAAAAAAAAAAGAGTTAATCCAATCTAATTCAACACAATTATACTTATTTCATTGGATTGGTAATAAATTAAAGAGTAAATTATATTTGTATTTCCTGTATTATTTTTTAAAAATTGTACTCGATATCTCTCCATTTCATACATTATTTTTTCTTTCTTTTATTAACGTCGTTAACTAACGTCAATTGAAATATTTAGACGAAATTGTCCTAAATTATACTTGTACTATGTGTTTTTCTCAAATTGCACCTGATACACCTCCTTTTTTTATACATTATTTTTATCCAACAGTGCCAATGTCCAGGGAACCAAACACAGTGGTGGTGGTGGTCAAAGATACAACGGAGAGCAATGAGGTGGTGGATGTGGATATAGTGGTGGTAGCGGCAACTACGATGGTGACAATGACTACAATTGAGGTGGTTGCTCCGACAAGAATGGATGTGCCCGGACTTCGTGTTGGTGGGTGAGGAAGACGATGAGGAGGAAGTTGTGATGCTGTTGTGGGAGAGGGAGGAGGAGAAGAAGGTGGTGGTGGTAAGTGAAGAGGGGTTGTTGAAGAAGATGAGAGTTTATAAAATCCAATATGTGAATTTGAAGAAGAAAATCATGATTATTTTAGACATAAATTTTCATTAAAAGTCATGTGATCAATATGTGTCTACTTTTTGTTAAAATTATTAAAATGTATTTAGGAGGAATATGAATGTAATGTAAGCTAAACAATTAAAAAAAATTGTAAGATGCAAAAAAAAGAAGCATATCATATACAATTTGAACAAATTACAGAAGAGAAGAGAAGATGCGAATATAATTTACTTCCTAAATAAAATTCAAGCAATTGAAAACTACTTAGAAATTTCAATATAAATTCTTGTTGAAGTTAGTAATCTTTCCTGACTTTTCAAGAAATGAAAAGTGTGTCTTTTCCTAATCAAAATAACCAAAAAAAGAAAATAAATACACTTACAGTAATTAATTACAATTTCAATTTTTAAATTTTTAAATTAATAATTGTTATTGTACTGCCAAAATAAATTTAATACTGTAGTTATTATGGTTAGGTATCTTCTAAACTGCAGGAATAAAATCCCAGATTTTTTTCATGATGATATAGTCATGTGTATATATTTGTGAGTAGAGCTGTAACAAACTTTTTGCCCTTTTACTTCATTCGACAAACTAGAGATAGGTGAATCGTCCCGTTCAGTTATACTACTACTGCTGCACAAGTGTGACAGTAGTGTGTTCGTGTCCGTGTCTGAAGTTGAAACGTTGTGTCGTGTTTGTCATTTAGAAGAAAGAGGGAGAAATGGAGAGCGGAGTGAACAGAAGAAAAAATTCTGCAGCATCAACCCGTGCTCATACCAGGAACCAAAACAAAAGCACTTCAATTCAGCTCCCTTCAGGTCCCACTTTTTTCTGTTTCTTGAATGAAATGTGCATGTGCCTGCATTTGGCATATTCCTCTGCCACACCCCATGTTGTTTCTGATTTATCAATGATATTCACTTGTCTTGATGGGACTTCCTCACCTTTCATTTTGTTCACACTAGTTTAGTTTGTTAGCCAAGACAGTACGAAATTGAATAATTGATATTCTTATTCTTATTGAAATAATTTGTTTTTATTTTTTATTTTTATTTTTTAAATTAAACTTCGCATTCTCTTAGGAATTTTTGGAACAGTGCTGGCAGTGTTGTTCATTGGGTTTGTAGCATGGGGTTATCAAGCTATTCAACCTCCTGCTTCAAAGATATGTGGATCTCCTAATGGGCCCACTATAACAGCACCAGAATCAAACTAAGAGATGGAAGGAATTTAGCATACAAAGAGCATGGTGTCCCAAAAGATGTAGCCAAGCATAAAATCATCTTTGTCCATGGTTTTGATGCTTGCAGGCATGATGCCTATGTTGCCAAAACACTATCACCTGTAATTGTTCTATTTCTTTTGCTTTCACAACATTCTCTGCTATATATCTTTGAACTTTGTGTTATCTGAATTTGTAATGCTTTTTTGCAGGATGTTGCTAAGAAATTAGGGGTCTACATTGTATCTTTTGATAGACCCGGGTATGGGGAAAGTGATCCTGATCCAAATCAAACACTGAAGATCCTGGCATTAGATATAGAAGAACTTGCTGATAAATACCTTTTTCTTTATCATGAGACTGAGGCCTCCCTTCCATCAAGCTTATGAACTTATCATGGGTCTTTAGTTAGTGTTGACTCGACAATTGGCTTAAGACCCGTGACCGTCTCGTACATTGGGCTGAGAACAGTAGCCACCTGTTGTATCATCCTCAGCATCATATCGTGATTCTCTTCTACGTAATAGGTTTTTCTTTGGGTGGCCAGGTTGTTTGGAGGTGCCTTAAGTACATCCCTCACAGGTATGATGTATTTAGGTTAAATTTAATTCTGTTGGCTAAAAAAAGAACATTCTTTGTTTTTTTTTTGTTCTTTTTTTGGCATGTCAATGTTTGCATCCTCTTGCTTGAATTTGTATTTTAGTGGTGTGACTTGTGAGTGATACAAGATTTTTGTTCCTCTGCACTTATTATGCAGAATTTTGATATAGGCTGTCTCCAAACAGAAATTTTGAATGAATATTAACTTTAGGTTTCCTTGGCCATTAGGCTTGTGTAAATATCTTAGGGTTGTGAAATTGGGTAGGGAAATTGTGCTTGTCTAAGATAACAAATCTAATTGGGAGCTCAATTTGCAAATAGAAGAATAATATGGAACCTAGGCTTAAAATGTAGGGTTCTCAAGCACCAAACATCTTGATGGATAGAATTTCTCAAAATGAACTCTACATATTCTATTGCAAAGCTAGATATATAACATATATAGCACCTGATAGAACTGTTTTTGAGTATAAAATAAATTATTTTCCTGGATATTCTAGAGACCGAGACTCTGTCCACTCTTTTATCCTTTGTATGAATGAGAGGAGAAAATGAGAGGAGAAAATTTTGATATTTGAAATTAAAGAGAAAACTTGGGGAGAAGATTTTGAAAATTTGTTTCTTAAGAACAACTTTTCTCTCTTTTTTTCTTTATTTTCTTTTCAATTGAATAAGAGAAAATTTGTAAATTAATAATAAAAAAAACTCCCCTAATCCTTCCACAAATGACAACTAACTAACTAACTTCCTAGCTAACTAATTACTCCACCAACTAACTAACCATGGGCTGTGGCGGATCCAAGACTTTAAGTTAGTGGAAGCAATTTATTTTAAGAAAATAGATGTTTTTTTTCTTTTTTTTCTGAAGTAAGGTATCCTCACAGCGTGAAGACATGAGATTAACTTTCGAGTCACGAAAGTTGACACTATAAAAAATAGGAAATTCTTCACTTTAGGCCAGTTCAACTGTAGTCTGTACCATGTGAAACTATGATAATTATAGTTTGGTCCCCTCCTCCCTAATTTGCTGGGCATAATTTTTGCATCAGTTAGATGGAATTGTCAATCATTATCTTTATTTCTTTATTACATTGATAGAAAAATTCAATGCCTACAGGCTGGCAGGTGCAGTGCTCATAGCCCCAGTTCTCAACTACTGATGGGCTGGTCTTCCTGCAAACTTAACTAATGAAGTTTTCTACCAACGAAAACTTCAAGACCAGTGGACAGTTCGTGTTGCTCACTACATACCATGGCTAACTTACTGGTGGAACACTCGAAGATGGTTCCCAGCTTCTAGTTTAATTGCTGACAGTATAGATCTTCTATCCCTTCAAGACAAAGAACTTTTGCCTAAGAGGTCTGATCGAAAGAATCGTGGTATGTATCTGGATTATAGAGCGAAAGTCAAGTAACTTTATAATGTATATTTGTTGTTGGCTATATTCATACCAATTGATTTTGATATTTGTTGGTGACTGTTGTGCCGGAAGTCAGAACTGTTTAATACTGTTGTAAATGTGTCTTAACTGTTTAATACTGCATGTGAAGGACTGCATCTGTCGAAGTCAGTTGTGAACAATTATATCTACTTGTCACGTTTGAGTTTGTAGTTCTCTGTAATCTTTTTTCTCTATAGAACCGCTCAAACCAAAATACCAGTCATAAATTTGGAAATTGACATCTATTACAGTTTGTCTGTACTCTCTAGTTACCAATGGCTATTAATAAAAGTATTAAAAGACATCTTGTACACAAATACATTGATTACATCCAAACCTTATTCCACTAGGTGGGATCAACTGCATGGATTAATGGTTACCATTGGGCTCAACAAAAGCAAAATTTTCACTCTAACCATAATTATCATTTAGAGCAACTGAGCAGGGTCTTGTATCATACACACTACTCAAATTTAGTATTTACTCATTTTGTACCGTCAAATAAGACTATATCATTTGCAATACTAGACTAGAGTATTTAAACTATCAACATTCGTGCATTTTATTAGTATCAATTTAGGAGTAGATACCATACCAGAAACACATAGCATCCGTGCAGAAGCACCATGGAATATGTATGGTGTGTCACTTAGTGTATGAAATCTGTTTACAAGATTTGTCATTTAGAAGCAGAACAATCGATTGCAAAGCAAACAAAATTTTTGTAGTAAATGTTTGTTTTATCAGAGAGGCAAAACATTTGTTTAGGCTATAGGCCTTTGGTGCATTAGTGCATTGCTCTTGTGAGTCCTTCATTCTCTCTGTCTCTCTTTCAAATTTCTTGTGCATCTTAATTTGAAGTTTTAGAGAACTGCCACTATGACTTGTGTGCTTGGCATAGGTGTTAAATCTATCTTCACTGTTATCATGTATGCTAGTTACCTTATTTTTATTCCCTTGGATAGACTGCTGTTTGATGTTTCTTGATTTTACGAATTCTTATATAAAGAAGAGTTGTTTCCCAACTTATGATGGATCACTAAGTAATAAATTGATAATTCTTTTTTTGGTACATAGTCATAAATTGATATGTAGAAGTTCTTTAAGCATTAGGGGCGTGAAATAATTTTTTATGCGCATTAATGATTATTATTATTGATAATGCACATAGTTTTCTTTACTGGATCATGTTTGGTTAGTTTCTCCTATTGGTAATTGAGATGTGGCTGATATATTGTCCTATGATTCCACAGGCTCAGGTAAGACAGCAAGGAGAACATGAAACTGTCCACCGAGACTTAATTCTCGCATTTGGTAGCTGGGAATTTAGTCCATTGGGTCTTGAAAATCCATTTCCAAGTAATGAAGGTTCGGTCCATATTTGGCAAGGAGATGAAGATTTGATAGTGCCTGCTAAAGTGCAACGATACATTGCACAAAAGCTTCCGTGGATTCAGTATCATGAGCTTCAAGGTGCTGGCCACTTGTTCTCTCATGTTGATGGTATGAGTGATACTAGCATTATCTCACTTTTAAGTGGGAATTAAGTTAATTTCTCTATGGCATCAGTTATCTATCTAGGACATTGATAGTTACTATTAGTCCACGTAATCGCATCAAAATCTTGATTTGCGGGAAGAAGAATCACATTGCACACCAGTGCTATTTGTTTGGATGATTTATAAATATTTAAATTATCAGTTGAATAAAATTGTTCTTAAGAAAGATGAATTTTTTAAATTTATCAAAATAATTGATTGTGGGAATGAACCATGTCTCAGATATCCATAAACCTATGTATTTTTTTTTTAATATCGTATCTGTATTTTTTTTAATATTAAAATAAAACGAAAACATAGTGAGTCTAGCATAAAATATAGTAAAACATAAACCTTAATTATGTTTTTCATACAGATATTTTTTTATATAACTACTTAAAAAGTATTCTTTTATTTCATTAACTGATATTTTCAAAATTTTATTTTTAATATTTATTGTATTGTTGGTCTGTTAAATAATAGCGTGATAAATTTAACGAAGTATTATATCATCCATTAAATAATAATGTAACGAGCTTAAGAAAATGTCACTTAATAAACTCCGAATAATAACATATATTAAAAGTACTTTTTAATTAATAAAATAAAAAAAAATTTGATTTAAATAATAAATTAAAAAAAGTATATTACGGGACTTAAAAACATTTTTAAGCGAAAGCATAACTAGGTGTAAGAATAATTTCTTACGTGAAAATATGTAATAAATGGTGCGTAAATAATAATACTGTAAGATTTAAAAACAGAAGAATGAAGACGTGTGGAGCTCAAGAGATACGCAGCACTAAAACAAGGCTACACATGCGACACCTGTCCTATACGTGGCGAGATTTGTGATCAAATCGGGAAAAAAAATTCTGTCTATTGCGGCATTTGACAATTTTACTTTTTAATTAATTATTTAATCCCTTGTTTTTTGGGGTAACCTTAGCCGGAATGAATCATATATTCATATAGACGAAGAAGATGGTCCTTAGTTGCAGGGCAGTGTGCCTTATATGTACCTCTTTTATTAATTTGCGTTTGCATGTTCTAAACAATTTGAACTCGCGCGGTGGCTAAAGTGCGGTCACTGCTCAAATTCAAGAGAAACATCGATCTCATCCTCACCTCAGTATCATAAGAATAAGCTCTTTTGTCACTGCTACAAAAGGAACTTCATTTACCAGCTTCGCATTCAAATTTCAATTTCCAGGTATTTATTTTCCTATACTTTGTTGTGCAATCAACCATACTTGTCGATCGTATATTGTTCATTTCCATTTTGGTTGTAACACTTTCTATAAAAAATTTACAACAATATTCTTTTATTTCTTTCCATCACATCAAACTTTTTTCTTATATATCATGATTCATGCTAGCTTGTTATAGTTTATGTTTTTTTTTTAATCCTTTTTTCAGTCCTTTGATTATCATGTTGTGTGTATGAATTTGGACCACTAAGTCATTTCCACCAAAGGATGAAAGATTCCAAACATTAAACTTTTGACCCACCGAGTATTCCTAGTTAAATGTATACTTGTTCTTCAACGGATTAGATTTTTAGATGTTTCATCCCAAAATTATATGCTATTTATTTTTCAAGGCACGCGAGTAAATAAAGAAAAAAAAAATTCG
The DNA here is from genome assembly GCA_007407185.1 of Glycine tomentella. Taxonomy (NCBI): domain Eukaryota; kingdom Viridiplantae; phylum Streptophyta; class Magnoliopsida; order Fabales; family Fabaceae; genus Glycine; species Glycine tomentella. Next base: position 2,445,271 of record PYAF01005492.1, read on the forward strand.
CAATAGGCTCAAGTTAATTATGCTCGAACGAAGCTACAGGAAACTTAATTAGAAGTGGAAAATAATTATTTGTTGTGACCAATTTAATCATGGATCTTTGAAAGAAAGAAAAAATGCTTCTCCGAACCAAACCGAAAAGTAAAGTTAAACCTAAACCTACCTCTTTATTTGGCGCAATATTAGTTGTAGTTTTTTATTTTATTGTGTGTATATAGCTCTGCACAGCGTGAAGTTTCCATGCCTACTGCACCTTCCGGTATGTGTTGCGAATGAAACCAAACCAATAATTGCTTCGTTTTTACAGACCGACGGTGGTGCAATTTCCAACTTTCTTCGATCGATGTTGGTGCTGATATATAAAATACTTGATTTTTTACGTGAAATTCAGTGGAATAAGAATAAACATATATCTCCTTCCTAGTTTTGGATAATATTAAATAGTGTAATAGACTATGAAAAGCATCTAGTTCCACCAAAAGGCACCAACCCCCACGCAAAATAACTTAGTCACCAACTGGAGTTTGGCCTGGTGGAAACTTACTAGGTTCACAACTCTTGAGAGTGTGTACAAACAAAGATACTTCATAAGGAGGTCAGTGTGTGTACAGGAGGTCTTTGCCTTCATTCATGCCGGAAAAAAACTATAGCTATTTAAATTTTAAAGTACTTACAAGGATAATTAGTATATTTGAATTTTGAACACTCAAAATCTTATTTTACATATAGAGAGTTGAAATGATAAAACAAAATAGGATAAATATATTTGGACACACCTAGGAGAGAATAAGAAGAGAGAAAAATAGTATGATGAGTGATATAATATTATAAGAAAAAATAAATGAAAAAAGTAAACAAATATTGATTGATGGATTCATGGAGTGTTCAAATATAATTGTTCCTAAAGTTGACGGCAGTTTAATTTAAGGAAAACTAATATTTGGTCACCCAAAAACGCTTAGTGATATCTAAAGAGGAAAAAAATATAGTTAGATAAAGAGAAATAATACCTATTAGTTAAAGGTGTTTTTTATTTGGTTATAATAGTCTTAATGAAGATTGAATCTAAAATCTTACATAATATTTCAACTTATCATCAGTAAGCCAATCATAATAGTTCTAGTTAGTAGGTGTTATAATGTACTACAATGACAAAAAGATAGATTAAAAAAAATAGTAAGTATTTCCTTTGTCCTTAAGATATAATTAATTAATTTAAGTTGATTAATTTAGTTGTTAACATTAAATTATCTATAATTATAAGATTTTTGTTTATTTGAAATTTACTCATCTTCTCCTATCTCCTTAGGAGAGAGAAAAGGACAAGGTATTTGAGTAAAAAATAATTAATATGCAAGAGAATAAAATAAAATCTTATTATAAGGAATAAAATATTTTATTGTAAATAAGTGGAAGGAAGTATTGATTAGGAGTGCGAAAGAAAAGACAAGTGCAAATATCATTGTTCTTTAGCTTATTATTAAAGCATTATTTATTTTTATATCTGTCTTATATTATTATTTCAGCACTTCTAGGAAGAAGAAAAAGATGGTGATTGAGGAGGGCGAGATGAAGTCCCAAGGTGAGGAAGAAGCGAAGGAGAACCAGCATTCTCCATTATTCTCATCATATCTGGGAAGACAAACATCATCGATATACTCTCTCACACTGGACGAGTTCCAGCACAGTCTATGCGAGAGCGGCAAGAACTTCGGCTCCATGAACATGGACGAGTTCCTCACCAGCATCTGGAGCGCCGAAGAGAACAACCAAGCCATCACCAACAACAACGTCCCTCTCTCCTCCACCCCAGCAATATTAAGGAAACAACCGAGCCTCCCTCGCCAACCCTCACTGTCCCTCCCAGCTCCTCTTTGTAGGAAAACCGTCGACGAGGTTTGGTCCCAGATTCAAAAAGAACAAAACAACAACAACAACAACAACAACGACAACAACATTAGCAATGTTCTGAATAATAATACCGAGTCTGCCCCTCGCCAACCCACTTTTGGTGAGATGACTTTGGAGGATTTTTTGGTTAAGGCCGGGGTAGTTCGGGAAACACCGTGTGCACCGCCACTACCGGTGTCTCACTCTCATCAGCCGCATTACGCGAATAATAACAACAACGTTGCAATGGCTCCTTCTTTTGTTGGTAGGCATGTTGGTGCAGTGAGTAACGTGGTTGCACCGGGTTATCATCAAGTTGTTGGGGAGGCTTCTGGTGGGTATGGTAAGAGGGATCATAGTGGTGGTGGGTATCATTGTTTTGGAGGTGGTGGGTATGGGGTGGGGCCCACAATGGGAATGGGTGGGCCTTTGAGTCCGGCTAATTCGTCTGATGGGATTGGGAATGATGGAGGGCAGTTTGGGCTTGAAATGGGGGGTTTGAGAGGGAGAAAGAGGGTGGTGGATGGGCCTGTGGAAAAGGTGGTGGAGAGAAGGCAGAGGAGGATGATCAAGAATAGAGAGTCAGCTGCCAGATCTAGAGCCAGAAAACAGGTGCATTTGCATGCATGCCTCATTTTAATTATCAACCAATGCAATGCCTACTTATATATCCTGTGGATAATCATCTTGATTTATATCATTAAATATTCATGCTGGCTTCTTGCCTAGAAATTTTGTATAAAGCCAATGAACTCAATTTGACTGAACTAAGGATAATTGATAGTATATGTGCACGGAACACAACATTAGTTTAAGAAGAATCTGTCTTTAGACCTTTCCGCTTTGGAGTGTACATGTTTGCTATTGATGCATTAGGATCGATAGTTTTCATTAATATAGGTTTTTCCCCTTGAAATTATGTTAACTAGGATTGGCTTTTCTTTTCCAGAAATTATAGGGGGTTGACAGGTTTCAAAGCACCAGCAGACTATATATCAGCTACTAATAAAATACCAATTAATTTTTTACTTAGCTTAGATTTAAAGATGTAAATAAAATATACATCAAAATGGACAGCGTAGCTGCTAGCTTATGAGACTGAAAGTGTTATTCACTTCTTGCATTGCATAGAGTTGGTGTGGTATTGTATAGAGTGTTATTCACTTCTTGCATTGCATAGAGTTGGTGTGGTATTGTATAGTGTGTGTGTGTATTGCTGAAGCAGATGATCAGGGATAAGCAATTATTAAGTGGGAGAAATGTTACCCGGAAGTAGATAAAACATACACTAGTTTAGGTTAGTAGGGACTCAATTTCCAGGACTTTATCATGTTCTTTGAGATGTGAATCTAGACTAAAGGAGTACTGGAATTACACCAGAAGGAAACCAAAATTTAAAATTTTGAAGTACCACAAATTAATAGATTTTTTTTATGGAATATTTTGGTAGATATTTGAGGAAGGATTGCTATTAAGCTTTCTTTGCGGAACCTTATTCGTTTTTTTGTTTTTTTGTTTTTTTTTGCCTTGGCAGGCATACACAGTGGAATTAGAAGCAGAACTAAACCAGTTAAGAGAAGAGAACTCCCAACTGAAACAGGCGCTGGTACTGCCAAATAACATGAACTTCTGCAGAATGTTGAAAGTTTCCCTCTGTTGCTGTTATATGTATTACAGTGTTAGTAATTCAATTATACTGACAAGGATCTTGCTTTTATTCTTCAGGCCGAGCTCGACAGGGGAAGAAAACAACAGGTAACCACTACCCAATAATGATATAACTAAATTCTTGTTTGAAGTTCATATCAAGGGTACACAAGATTTGGTGTAGCATTGTGCTTTCATGTTCCATTACAATAATTAAAACCGAGTATGAGAACTATTCAATATCTATGCAGCTTTGGCTACACTCAATTTAAGACATAATAAAACTCACACTTGCTCAAAGGGAATTTGTCTTATGATATTTTCATGACACCACCCCCACTTTCCCTTTCTTAGAATCAAATAACTTAAAACTACATCTAAATTAGTATCTTGTGATCACCTTGTGCAGTGTTTTGAGGAAGTGAACAATAGTGTTAAAACCAAAGCTCAGAAAGCAAAAGAGAAACTGAGAGCTTTGAGAAGGAACCTGAGTTGTCCTTTGTGAAGAAACTGCGTGGTAATGGTAAGCAGTGAAATCCTTGGATTTTAGTACGCACAACAACAGTTTGTTGTGATGCATCTACTTGTGTGGCTAAACGAAGAAATAGTCATGACGCAAATCAAGAGGGGAGAAGTAAACTAAAGAACTACTCAAGTCAAAGCCAGTTGAAGAAACAGAGAAACAAAAGGACGGAGTTATAAAATTTAATTATAAAGCCAAGCTGCAAGAGTCCTCAAGTTCAAGATCAACGAAGGATTAGATCATCCAATTTGGGGACTTCTTTATCAAATGATAACTAGTAACTCAAATGTACAACATAGTTATTGTATTGTTGATGACATTTCATCTTGTTTACGCTTACCAATTACCACACCCTTTAGTTACTGGTTTGATCGTTGGTGGGCACTATTGCCAGATATAAGTAATTAATTACCAGAATCAATCTAATTATTTATGAAGCAATCCGTGAAATTTTTTTTTATCGCCAGTCTTTTTTTTTTTCCTTTCATCCATTGTAAAAGTTGAGAACCTGAAACTGGAAACAATGTACTCACAAATTTATTTGTACGGTTACATATTCGTGGATTGAGATCCAAATGCATTCACTGAAAGGAACCGGAGTGGAGATTGAAGAGGTGAAGAAGGTTCGCTATTTTAAGGCATAGTGCTTGTGGACATAAACAAGCATAGTTCATCCAACACTACACACAGCAATAGTACACAGCAAAGTTTGAAATGTTCCATTAAGATTTGTTGTGCCATGTTTTTTATGAGTGTTGATTTCTCTAATATGAACAGGTTAATCATTTATGTCCTCTATCAAGAAGGTCCAGACCAGTTTACTGGAGCAGGGTGTATTCAGATTACACAAACACTTGATTCATGAATTTAACGAAGAAAAAAAAATCATGTTCTTAATTGAAGCTTTAGATGCATTGCTAATTACTAACTACCATGAATAAAAGCCTGCCGTGTTTAGATTATCTTAGAATGATTCACAAGGAACAGTAAACATTTGCAATGCTGTAATTTTCAAGGGCGTAAAAGTAACCACATGTTAGGTTCTCCTTCCACGGAAAAGAAAAAAAGTAACAAATAATAGAAGAAAGGAGTTGTGATGGAAACTGAAATTCACTCTTATACACAAAGAACCTATAACTTAACATGTGAAGAATTCTTGTGATTCACGGCAGAAGAAATGGACAAAAAAAACTCATGGCGCAAGCAAGTATCTTCTTTCACTTTGACAGGGATTAGATGAGCACGACAGAACCCACTACTCATATTCAAACTCAAACTTTACATGCCCATATTTTCTTCCAAGTTGAAGAATGAATTCTGAGAATCTGGCAAGAATTTGGCACTCTTCATGTGTTTTGACCTCTGAAACAAAACCATAAATGACCAATTTTTTCACATTGGGACAACCTTCCAAAAGTCCAGCTACCCATACTGAGAAAATATCACTAATTACAGTCCATCCAAGTTCCAACACCACCACATTCATCAAACAAGACAAGCCATGCAAACCATAATGAAGAACTCCATCTCTTAAATCATAACTTAAGGACAAATGTGTCAACTGAGGAAAGCAAACAGAAATGGTCTCTATATCAACAACGTCATCCTCATCATCAAAAACAACACCCCACAGCCGAAGCTTATATAACTTTGATGCTTTTGAGATCATATGATAAAATTTTGGCCACATGATTGTGAAGTTACAGACATCTATAATCTCAAGGTTTTCTGTACCATCCCAAATATCAAGATAGATAACATTCACATCATCAATTTTCAAAACCTTCAATGTCCCCTTTCCAATCAGCTCAAAAACCTCAAAGCTACACTCTTTCAAATGAAGCTTCTCAAGCAAATCCGCCTCCAATATAAACTTATCCGAACTAAACAATTCAAGGTCAAAAACCTTCAAAGAAACACTGCTAAGCTCTACGGAAGCCTGCGAATCTGACATTGCAATCTCCACACCAACCATAGCCAAGGTTTCAAGCTTCGGACACGCCGAGAGAAGAAGGGTCAAATCCAACGCCGTGATGCTAATAAAACTCAACGAAAGCGACATCAAGCAAGGAAACTTCAAGTAACTCGGGTCAACACCGGTGATCGAATTGCGAGCCAAGACTAACACCTCCAACCTCTGCCTGCTGCATTTCTCAATGATGTTGAAACAAGGGGTTGTCCTCACATTGTAACGCAATCGGCGCAACGAATCCCTAGTATACATAAGCCAAGCAATGATCGGGGCAGCCGAGAACTTGTGCTCGTCATCCAAGAAAATGGTCAGGGATTGCAGTGCCTTGGTTTGGAAGATTGTCTGAGTGATGAGTATTTCCAACCGAGCAGAGGTAAAGTCATTAAAGAGGGGCCAATCAAAGTGGTTGAATGAAAGACTGTGGAGGTGATTGCGCCATGCTTCCCTCCATTTTTTACAAGTTGCAGAAGCAACCACAACATCTCGGGCAGAACCGAGAAGAGATAATATGTTACCAATCACTTCAACAGGAAGGTGCTCCATAGTAGTAGCAGTATAATAAAACAAGTTTAACAGAATTAACAAATACTGAACCACAGCATGAATTTCAAAAGAGTCCAATCCAATCTATCAGAACCTGTGCAGTATGGCAAGATTTCACAAATTAAACTTAATTGAACAAAAGATAATAATAGCAATATTTAATAAAGAAAAATCAGAAACAAGGGGATTGTTCATGAACAGTGAGTGATACGAGTGTATCAGTAATCTAAGGTCACAAAAAAAAAGGAGTAACGAAACTAAAATTGAATAGAATCTGCAAATAGGAGAAAGATAGTTATCGAGAAGCATGGAAGGGACTAACTGGGAGAATGAAAGGATCGTCTTCTAAGCGAAGAGAAATTGGAAATCGAACACTCGTAAAAGCCAAAGCTCGCCGAAATTTGAGAGAGAGACTCTCTCTCTCTCTCTCCAGCGAAGCGGAACTTTTGTTACGGGGAGGCAAAGTGGAGTGTGTCTTGAAAATCGTGTGCAGGGTCCTTTGCACGTGTTACCACCCACTCAACTTACTTTTTACCTCTTCTTGACGCGTAGCAAGCAAGAGAGTGAATATGTATTTATTAATTTAAAATTTATTATCAAATTTTTAAATAATATTTTTACTAACACGTGCAAAATTATATTATTTATAATTCTTTTATATTTTCTTAATTTTTTAATCAATATCTTTATCACACTAGTTTTTACACCCTAGCCCACTTTAGAAAAATTGATTTTTCTTTCTTTTACTTTCATGACGACACCAGCACACCACATGGATGACTCACCAAGATTACTCTCGTCTTAGTGAAAAATCATTAGGAGTGTTCGCGAATCTGTTTAGATTGATTTTTGTTAAATTTAAGACCTAACTCAATTAAATTTGATTAATTTGGTTTGGTTCGATTTTCAGAAAAAAAAGAATTCAAACTCAACTTAACCCAACCCGTTTATGAACAGTTTGAATTACCGGGTTACTCATTTAAATTTTTTTAGAACTACTACTTTATATCACGATTTTTTCAAATATCTCATAATTAACACAATATTATCAAATGTTTTCATCGAAAGAAGTTTCCCATTACGGTAGAACAAAAAGCCCCTAATCTCTGAACTCCGAAACCCCTCAACTCATGAACTCTAGGCTGGCTTGAAGAAAGACCTTCCAGGAGCTCTACATGAAAGTAGTAAAATTGATTCATTTAATACCATCAACATAATATTATAAAATAGACTTATAATATAAATTAAAACAAAAGATATAGTATCCTAGTTTCCTAGTCTACCCTTACTCAACAATTATCCCAACTGGTATTCTTGTTTCCCAGCAAAAAGCTCTAGTCTCAATTCACCAAGAATAGAGATAGACTGATATCTTTGTTTCCCAACCAGACTAGTATCCTAGTTTCCAAGCCAGAAGTCGTATGTCTCAATTCATCAAGAACAAAGACAAAACTGATATCCTAGTTCCCAGTTGCGACCTTTTCCAAAGTCAAGAAGAAGAATACAATAAAATAGTTACATTTACGCTTATATTCCTTAAGCAAATAAGTACCTTTAAATCCTGATTGAGAGTTGAAGAATCAAACTTGCCAAACGCTTCTATATAATCTCACAACAATTCTCTCAATGATGCAAACATAAACTCTCTAATATTATTTTGAATGGAATGCATACATGAATACCAAAATATGTTTCTATTTATACTAATTTAAAGATATGATTTTAACAAATTTTTGAATGCAATCCTAAATATATTCTATCATATTATCCAATGCAATCTTAAAGATATTTTATTATATTATGCAATGCAATATCTTAAAAATATTCTATCCTTTTTTTAATGCAATATTAAAAAATATTCTATCTTATTTTTTAATGCAATCTTAAACATTTACAATATCATATCTTTTTTTATTGTCAAATTATTTTTTTAATTTTTAATATATATATATATAATAAAATTTATATTATTATTACGGGTTCACGGATCGGATCATCGGATCAACGGATTTGTAAATCTAAACCCGTGACCCAACCCGTATATGAACGATTTTGGTCGATTCGGTTCAATTTTAACCCAAATATATAAATGACCCAATCCAAATTGTTCATATCGATTCGGATCGGTTTGGGTTCACAGGTGACCCGTACCTGTGAACACCCCTAAAAATCACTGTTAATTTATATTACAAAATAATCATGAATTTGTATCCGAAAATTTTATTTCTTATAAATTCATTGTTATATTATAAAATTATTAAATCTTCAATTTTGAATAAGAAACTTTTAAGAGCTGTATATTATTTTCTTATTTTAAGTATTTCATTTTAGTTTTTATTTATATTATATTTTTTAAATATTGATAATTAAATATAATTAATCTCAATTTAAATTCCAAATGAATTTTAAAATTTGAATATCCACATTATATCAAATAGAACAATACAACTTATTTTCATAAATTATATCAAACTAATAAACATATAGATTATATATCTTACATCAAATAATTTATTTTCGTTTTTTTTCTCAATATTAAAAATTCGATCTTTGATTTCTTCATTTATAATATTTTTAATTTTAATATTCTTTTAAATAAAATATTTTTTATTTACAATTAAAACATCTCTTATTTTTATAAAATTAAATATTTAGATATTTAATTATTTGACTAACGCCTAGTCATCTATACCACATTCAACTATAAAAAATGAACTATATTTAGAATTGCAAAAGACCAAAGCTCAATCCAAGTTATTTTCTTTATTCATTTTTAAATCATTTTACTCTAATCACGCCATATTTTGTTTCTCTGGCCAAAAATTTAGTAAAAACAAATACTTGTCAACAACCCTGTAAAACAATACTACTATCAAAAAGCATCTTGGCCGAGAAACATGTAGGACTTATTTTGGCCATTAGTAATATTATTCATTACATAAAGGATAAAGCATATTGTGCCATTATTGACAGGTCATCATTCCTTTAAACGCGTAACACAAGAACTTCATGCCTGTAGCTACCTTCCCTCGGTCCTAGGGTTAGACGTGCGCACATATTTCCTCCAAACAATGCTAAGACTATAAATCAAAAACACAATGCTAAAGACTATATCACTCGAACAGAAATGATCATTGGTAATAATTTAGTGAAACCGTAATCTTCAAGTTGACCAAAGAATTTTAAGAGAAATTTCTTCAACTAAACGAAAATTATTTCAATGATATTGTAAACCTACAAACTACAATTCTAATGATACAAAGAATTTTATATTAGAAATAAGAATCATCAAAACAAATGATAATAAAAATTGTTGAAATAAACCTATTACCATCAGCTTTGAGAACTCTGTATATTGAGATCATGTCACTCCTCAGTATCCTTTAGTTCTGAGCACCAAAGTTCTCATTTCCCTTGTTCTCGCAAGCAGAATAATAGAAATCCATTAGTTGTACTTGTATGTCTATCTATCAATTAAATCATGAACTTCATTACGTGAGGATCCACGGCAAGTTGAATAGCAATTTTAACTATTTCATGGCTTAGAAGATCCACTACTTCCTGTTGTCATGAAAGATTCACCACAACCACACTGACCTTTGGAATTTGGATTGACGAAAATAAATTCCGATCTGACAGGAGAAGCAAAAAGCAGAGTTAAAATAAGAGCAATGAAAACAAAGCAGTAGTTCACATTAGGAAAAGAAACAGAATCGAGCACAGCAAAATAACTGTAAAGTAATTTTCGTGCCATTTCATCAATATTTTCCTTCATTGATGCAGACATTTTGTCTACATACATTTGAGATAGAAAAATCACTAATCATCCCCGGAGCTAAGCATAACATGCAACACAAATTCACACCACATTTCATCAAAAGCTTCCTTTAATAATGCATATACTCATACTGGCAACATATTCGGGATTTGGAAAAGAGAATAATTGACTACTCCCAAAGCACAAATTAATGCAGAGTCGGGGTGAAGGAGGCAGTAAATAGTTTCTGTCGCAAGCAGATCAATGCCCAAATATGCAGTTCCTAAATTGAAGCCACAAAGATGGTAACATCCGATGAAGAGAATTTTATCAAAGTAATATGTCTAAAGCTATGATATTTATATGCATCTGTGTTTCAATTTTATGTATATTCAGTATTTATAAATTATAATAATGACATCATGTCTAGATTCAATTCTTTACCAAAAAAAGTTCAAAGAAATGAATAGATTATGAAAGGGACTAGGAATTAGAGTAGAGATAAAGCATTACAAGCAGAGGTAGCCCTCTGTAGAGACTTAAATCACGAAGAAAATACCCAAAAAGAAAGAACATAACAAGGGAAATTCTTCTGTCAAATCAAACTACGAATTAGAATTGAAATAATACAGACCAAGTTCCATACAAGCAGAGGTATCCCTCGGTGAGAATGGAACCACAAAGAAAATGCATGAAAATAGAAAATAAAGAGGGGTAATTCTGTAATCATTCAGATTACAGAATATACCACCCCTTTCAAACCTCACTGCCATACTCAAATCTTTTCCTATCAACCTCTCTTCCTTTCCCATTCTTATCTCCACCCCCTTTCTCCCCATACAGGTACGGTACCACAATTCTGATAGAATCAATACACAAGATAAGGAAAGAAATCTTCATTAAAATTTTCAGTTGTAACCCTCTCCAATGTGAAGCAGTGAAGCAAGAATTACGACGACTAATTAGATTGCTGAGATTATTCAAGTAGCTCAGCCTATTCCAAAATGCCTTTCTTTTACAAAAGTGCCCCCTTTCATTAGTATCCCAGCCTATTTATTTACTCAGCCTTCCTCTGTCCTAACTCCTAACTAAATAATTACTGCTGTTTGGGGTAATTAGTTAGGAATACAATTCATTAGATCTAATTTTAATCCCCAAGGGATTGATTCCCTACAACTCCCATCTTTCGTCTCTCATACACCTTCCTAATGGTTGGTCGAGTCCTATTAGATTCCCTTCTCCATTAAACATGTGACAGCTATCCATGTTCTTTCAGGTTCAGCCATTCCACTCCATTTTAACAAACTCTTCCTTTTGCTCTTTCCCCTAATGAGGAATAAGCACTTCCAATTCCCTCTCTTGCGTATCTCCTTTCATACACACAGCACACTGCCCCCCATTATAATCTTCAGCCCATATTTCTTTCCTTTTTTGGTTTCTCTAGTATAAACATGTGCTACAAGTCTATCAGATAAACAGGCTTAATCACATTGATAAAGGATTTTAGAAAGAAGAAAAAAAGAAGGGGGGGGGGGGGGGATTAAAATTAGATGGTAAAATTTGATTAATTAGAGGATTAATCCCAAGAGATAGTGAAATGGCATAATAGAAGATAGTGAAAAATTCTTCAAGTTGCCAAAATATAATTCCCTTATAATTAATTTAATTGTGGTGGTTGAACATATAACTCGTTTTTCCCTTGTCTTTGTTTCTATTGCATTCTATCTCATCGTATCCCATTCTGTTAAAACAAGCAAGAGTAGACCTAACATTGTTGAAGTAATTAAGAGATATTAGGAACTGTCAAGGATATTTAAGTGAAAATTAGGAGTAAGGGTACAAGTTAGAAAAATTATGAAAAGGAAATATTCCTAGATCAAAGTCATTTGTTCTTAGGAAATAATAGAATGTCCCAAATTAACAGGGTAACCAGTGATTATTAAAAGTTAGTTGAGATTGAGGGGAACTTTAAGGTGGCAAAACATAATGTAAGTGGAAAATGATGAGGAAAGCATCAATTCTCCTCCTTATTGACCAACTAATAGCATCACTCTCCCTCATTTTTACCCACCAAGTAACAGGTTAAAGACAAAATTAATTAATTTTGTCCTTCATGCAGCACCTAGAAGGAGAATGAAGAAGCTTGAGTAAGAAATTCTCTTGCATGTCCCTCTTAGAGGAATAAAGCAACAAAATGAGATAGAGAAGTAAGGATTACAAAATACTTGCTTAATGAAGGAGACAGAATAATTGAGATTAATTGAACACATGTATACTTAGTTGAAACTTGCTAATGCTGGATGTGTATGTTATGTGTGCATTAAGAACATATTTGCATGTGTTTTAAACTCTTTAATGGGCTGGTTCTGTATGAGGAGAAAGTTTTGTAATGGGAAGATTTCATACAATGTAACATGTGTTTAATCTGTCACAAGCTTTGAATATATTTGTTTTTGTGTAAAGAAAAGGAGCAAATACAAATTAGAAAGCATTAAATTCAGTTATAGCACACACGTCCTACTAGTTTTAATATTCTGTTCCTAGAATAATTGTGTGGTTCTTGTAAAGAATAACAAAATATAGTTAATTACCTAAGCATCAGTGTCACGCATCTTATTACTAGATGAATATCTTGTATAAACTAAATTCCCCTAAAAATGATACTATATATTTTTGGAAGTATGATTATTTTGATTATTGAATTACATCATTTGCAAAACAATGAAACATTATTATGCAAACCACAAGTATCAGTACTAAGAAATAAGATTTCAAATTTACCAACTTGGACACAGTTTGTAGTTCCATGTTCTTCTAAAATAGATAATTAGAACACAAATACATATGAAAGTATTCAATTAGAAGAAACCAAATAACAAGCTCAAACCTTGGATCTAGTTTCGTTCATGTGCTATTATGTCAAAAGGAGTCCAATTTTAACAGCCAGAATAGACAGAGCTCCTTAATATCAACTTTGAATGAGATTATTAAAATATTCTCAGTGTTACAGCCAGAATATTGGCACAACAGATTCAGTTCACAAGAGTAACAAATGCATGGATTAATGGATTATTAAATATTTAATAAAACTGAGCATAAACATATTGGAGGTAATACCAGTGTGGAAGGGTGGGAGAGCTAGCAAAAACTACAGTATCATATTGATACCAGTGGCAATATTAAGAGGAAGGACAAATTCATTAATGATTATAATAATTGAGTGTTTAGTATTCTAAGTTGACCTCAATCAGACATCGTTTAAATAATATAAATATTTTCCAATTTCAGACTACTCCAATGGAAACTGTTTAATTCCTGAGAGGATTAATCTCTCCATCCAAAAAGCAACCAACACAGGATAGCAGTAAGTTATAAAGATTTATGAGGGAAGGCAATTAACAACTAATTTTGGTGTAGATGGAGCAGATTTAAACTATAATATTAAGATATCTGCATCCTAAATCCAAACCAATATATGATTACTGCTTATAGAGAGATTTATCATCCCATTCCCGAAACACAATACAATAAACAAAAATAGCAAAAGAAAAGAAAAATAAAAGTTGAACATGAAGAAAAGGTGTTAAAGAAAACATTTACCTTAGTTTGTCATCTACAAAATCCATTTTAGTTCCAATGACATGCATAAGGGCCTTTGGATCAATCAATATCTTAACACCCTTATCCTCAACCAACTCATCAAACTTCCCTTTTTCATCTGTCAAAGCAACAGGAATCTAAGATCAAAAAGTCATAACTCATAATGCAATCATGCATCCATCTCCAGCTCACCGCAGTTGAAAGGAATAATCAGTACACAAAAATAGTAAATTCCCAACAGGATTAAACTTTAATCAATATTACTCATATTTGGGACATGAGATTTTTATATGAGAATAGATTAGCACCAAAGGTCAATTTTGAGGTGTGCCTATTTACCTTAGTATTTGACATACCTCAATGCATGCTTTTGACCAATGATATGGTCATAGCTAACTTAAGTAAGAGTAACACAATGGAACGCAAGTTTCACAAGACACAAGTTAACAATGTTTTGGAGATTGGAAGTGAAATAAAACAACAGTAGAAAATGTTTTAATAGAGCTCCATGGTGCAGAATGATACACGTGGCAGACTTCATCCAGTGGATTAATGGCCTTATTACTTGGGCCATTTGCTCATTGGCAAACTTCAAGGTATGATGACTCATTTCACAGTCTCAAATGTTACTTCCAATTTTACTTCCTCGTTTCAATCATCCATAGTACTTATTTCAGCAAAAAAAAAAATGAATTGAGCATTTTCACGCTATTGTATGCATATAAAACCAAAGACATAAACATCCAAAGAAATGTGAAAACCAAATTCTAAATATTCAAATAGCAAAAAGAGAACCAAACTTTCAATAACCTAAACATCTAGTTTCAGATTGTGATAAGATACGATCTCAAAGACTCTCGTCATAGGAGCAAATCATAAAAATTGAGAAAAATCGGTCATTCACAAGCACCGATGCAAGATTCCTCGAAAATTAAAAGATTATGTACATGGAATAGTGAATTCATTAACCGAATACATAAGAAGTGTAATCCAACGAGCCGAAGCTAAATCATTTAGAATCAACCTTATTCCTACAATTATACGGCAGGGATTCCAAAATGAAAAATTCATAATCAATTCAGCTAGGTTATTTGAGAGAATTTGTTCCAAAATACGATGTTGTGAGAATTGAAGGTTGGAAAGAGTGAGAGACCTGCGTAATTGAGGGTGTAGGATAAGCCGTTACAGCCGCGAGCCTTGACTCCCAGCTTCAAGAAGGGCCTCTGACGCTGCTGTAGCAGCTGCCGTATTCTGGAGGCGGCGACGTCTGTTAGCGACACGGCTTGGCGCCGCGCCACCTTCCCTATCTTCTCTGCTGCCACGCTCATCGCCTTGGAAGCCATCGAAGATGAGCTATCTTTGTCCTGTTGTTTTGGGATATTACAGCATTTACTCTTTTTCAGGTTTGGCGCGTGGGGGCCACGTTGTGGCTATGCTGCTCGTAGAACGTTCCCGAAGAAACCTCTGTTCTAGGTGCTTATGTGGCCTAATCATAACGCTCTGTTAGACCACGGCGGGTGAAGTTATCAAATCCGGATGTATTGCATGCGTGTGGCATGTCTATTTCCGGAAACTTAATTTTGATCCCTCACATAAATTAACTGCAATTTAGAGAAATTAGGTAAAAAATTATTTTGAAACAAAAGTATTTTTGCAAAATAATCAGGACTTTTGGTTATATCTACATTGAAATGCACGTTCCAAATTTAATATGCAATTTAGTCACTCACATTTTCAAAATTTAATAATTTAAATTTATCTTTAATGTTTCATCGAATTTTTAACAAAAAACTGTTAATGTAACATATTAGTAATGAACTAATGATTAGGCATTGAGGAATTATTTTTGAATTGGATTGCAAAGCTCAACTGTGGAAACAATTCAATTAAAAGCAACTAACAAGTCATAATTTCACTCTAATGTATCTAAGATGTAAAACTCTTATTGGCTATTTTTCAAATTTTAGGATGAGTTTTGTTTGTAAACAAGCTAATTAAGTTGTTGATACCTTAGTTATTATCAACATAATTCAAATTCTATTTATGCACTTATTTATGATGAAAGGAAATTAGTTGTCTTTGCATAAAAAAAGACATTGAGATATTGATGTGATAATTTAATACATATATTAATTTGATATTGATAATGTATTATACATGAATATAAAAGTAATAACATGCAATATCAATGCATTGTTAATGTTGTGCAAACTTCTGTATTAAATTGTTAAATTAGTATGTCAATATAACATCATCACTTATGTGTTACATCATCAAATTTTATTAAAAATTTAGCAACACACTAGCAATTATCCAAATCGACTACATCTTGTATACACAGAGATCAAATGTGATTTTTTTTCAGATATCTAAATTAAATAATCATAAAGCTGTAGTGACTAAAAGGAGGATTTAAGCCAATATATTGTTGGTTATAGTTTATTGAAAATTAGAAAATTAAAAGAAACAGATTAAATGAGAAATGAAATAAAAAATTATGATTTGCAATCAAATATAATTAATAAAAAATGTATTTAAAATAGTGCATCGAAAATGTGTTGTAAATATTTTTCATTCTAGCAAGAGATATATATAGTAATTTTTTTAGAATAGTAATAAAATTGAATAGTTATTAATTGTGTAGTTTATATATAAATAGTTAACTTAATTAAAAAAAATATGATGTTTAAAATAGTTATGGTAAAAAAATAATAAATTTAGTTTATAATAATAATAATAGTAAAGAAGTAGACAAATACAATTAAGTTATATTCGTTCACTACAAAATTAAGACATGTTTTAAAATAAAATGAGATCAATATCAATATAATATCATATTACACAAATATTAGTACTTATTAAATTAAGACATTTTATTGTTAATACATAATTATTTAAAATCATAGTTTTTAAAAAAATGATATTTATTATTTCTTATGTTCTATTATAATTATTGTATAAGAAAAAAATATAAATATTTTAATTTTTCAATGTAATAATATTATTATTTTATTTATATCTCTTATAATATTAATAATAAATAATAAAATTTATAAATATATTAATGATGGATAAGATTGATTTTATAAAATTATTATTTTTTCATCAATTTATTAATAGTTTTTATTGGTTTATATAAAAAAATTTAGAACGAAAATATTATGAGACAAAAAGAGTAAAAGAATTTATGACATTAGATCAAATTAACCCAACTAAAAATATAACTTAAATCCATCTAAATCTAATTTATTAAACTAAAATTTGTCTCGTTTGGAACTGGGCGGTTGATGGAAAGGGAGGAAGAACACCCTGTTTCCAAACTAATCCGTAAATAATTTTAATCTCATAAACCCTAAGCACGCTCATCGCACCGAAACAAAAACCTTCCTCCTTGTGGACCATTTTCATTTATCAACAAAAACAGACACCTCAAATCAAACTGCTGTAAACAAAATCTACAATTTTGCTTAAAATAATCACATCAATAACATAAACATGATTTTTATTAATGAATTTCACATAAATATGTCATTTAAATATATATCTATAATTTTTATTTAAAATAATCACATTAAAAATATTAACAAGACTTTAAAATTTATGAGTTTTATACATTTATTCATAATTGTGGAAGAGTTTTTATATTAAAATAGAATATGTTTGAATATAAGGATAAAAATACTTTTGAGAGTTTCTTTAACGAAAAAAATATTATATTTTCAATAAAAAAATTCTCAAAAACACTTTTAACTTTATCCAAATAAACCATTATTCAAAGCCTTAATCTTTTCATTTAATATATATATTTATTTGATATTGATAAAATATAATTCTCATGACAAAAAATGACCATATTTAATTTTTTAAACTTCTATTTATTAGAAACTGAATTATTACACTTAATATAATTATAACTATCAATCATATATTTTTAATAATTTTTCTTTATAAGCAATTAAATCTTTTATTCATTAAATCAAATAAGTGAGAAAATAAGTCTTATACTAATGGAGCACAAACAGCTTCTTGTAAGAAAACAAAAACAAGAACCCCACTCTTCCTTTTCACCACTCAAATGCTACTACTCTCGCTTGCTCACAAAACCACTTCAATTTTCTCAGGTCTCTCTTCCTCTCATCTCCTTAATAATGTCACGCATTTCCTCTTCAACACCCTTCTCAGTATTTGTGCTTTTTATTAACTATATCATGTGCCCCTTCTGCCTTTTCATTCACTTCTTCTATTACTGTGTTATGTACCTACACTCTACCATAGTACACTTCTTTAATTATTTCTCACTTGCCCAATATTTCGGCCATTATTTGTTTATTTATTCATTTATTTATTTTCCAATAACAGGTATAGGAAGAAACAATTCAGAGCGTATTGCAACCTTCACGAATTGAATTTGTTTCTGTTAATTTTTGCGCGTATTTATCAGAATCTACGAATTTCGATAGTGTGAAAATGGCGACCTGTTATCCACCTTCGAATGTTAGAAATTCGGCGGGGGTGCTGGCTGTTGTTGGAGGCAGAACAATTTCTGAGAATCAGCGTAACAGAATGTGCTTCTTGAGAATTCAAGAGAGCAAGACCGTGTTTGGCAGCAATCGGAAGTGTGGTTCGTTTCAAGTGAAGTGTTCCGCGAATTCCCACAGCATCAGTCGCAAGGATCCTTTTCTGGATTTGCACCCTGAGGTTTCAATGCTCAGAGGAGAAGGAGGGAGTGCATTGAACAGCCCTAGACCTAGAAAGGATGTATCAGGTGGAAACGTGGCTGAAAGTTTGGAAGCCACGACTGCTCCGAGTAACTACAATGAAGCTAAGATCAAAGTCATTGGTGTGGGTGGAGGCGGGTCAAATGCAGTCAACCGCATGATAGAGGGCTCCATGAATGGTGTGGAGTTCTGGATTGTTAACACTGATGTTCAAGCCATGAGGATGTCGCCAGTCATTCCTCCCAACCGGTTACAAATCGGTCAGGAGCTTACACGAGGACTTGGCGCTGGTGGTAATCCTGAGATTGGCATGAATGCTGCCAAGGAAAGCAAGGAATCAATACAGGAGGCAGTTTATGGAGCTGATATGGTCTTTGTTACAGTATGTTCAACTGACCACTTTTCTTTAGTTATAGCTTATGCTGATTGCATTACAATTTTGCATTATGAGTTTTTATTTTTAGTGCACTTGTTAGCAGCACA
Organism: Glycine tomentella; assembly: GCA_007407185.1. Classification (NCBI taxonomy): domain Eukaryota; kingdom Viridiplantae; phylum Streptophyta; class Magnoliopsida; order Fabales; family Fabaceae; genus Glycine; species Glycine tomentella. Next base: position 2,464,401 of record PYAF01005492.1, read on the forward strand.
CTAGTTGACATGGTTTATAACATAAATTATAATATATGCTCTATTGTGATACCAATATATATGTTTGTAAAATCATAATTTAAAGTAGGATGTGGTAATGTATGTTTTCATAGAAAAAGAAAGGATAGGGTAATATGTTGTGCAAGGAGGGATAGGCCACAATATTCTGCGAAGAGATTATCAAGGGACTACATCTGAGGGGTTACTCTGTTGTGTAGCTTAAATTTTTATTCCGTGTGCTTCCGTGCTCCCTTTGACATTTGTTATGGTGGTATTCAAGTGCATGATCTGAGTTATTTGACCTTCTTAACTTGATGCATATTGTTTTGTGAACCACTCTTTTGGATTTTTACATTTCTCCAAAATTTTAAAATCTGAAATTATCTTAGCTATAACTAAGGGCTCTTTATCACATTCATTTTCTATTTATGCTCTTAAATGCTGTTGGACTGGTTGTTCTTTTGAGGAAGGGGAACATTCATAGCGGATGAAACAGAGTTTTGTACAACCAATGACCAATACAAAATCACCTGATACAGTTTGGAGTGTCAACTCATCTGAAAATTGCTACGAATATATCATTTTCCTAGGACGTCACTTTGAGTAAGCAGTTAAGAATTTCAAATACTGTGATAGGCGTTTGCTTTCACTTAGGTAACTACCAATACTTCATTATAAGTCTGACAGATTTATAGTGTTTCAAGTGAGATTTTTTATAAAAGATAACTTATTTTATTTGGAATTTTACTATCAGTGAAGATATATAATAATATAATAATAACACAAAGGGAAATGGTATTGCAAATATGTTATTATTTGACGTTGAAGTTCAATATATAGCTTATTAGATTAAATAATGTTAAGAAAATTGAAACATCTATGATGGCAAATAACTTGTATGCAATATATCTATATAAATTTTAGGAGGAAGTTTATTAAGACATATATAAAATTCTAGTATTTATTGTTTTGAATTTTGATTAGTAATTAATGCCTATTAGAAATAAGGACCCAGCAATTCATGATCTTTGAAATCCTCAAATATGTCAAATTTTCAAAATTGGGAGTAGGCACACTTTCAGTTCTGCTAAACTTTTCATCATTGCTATATTTCAGCAAACTTGAAAAATTAGAACTCATTTGTGCAGGCTGGAATGGGTGGAGGAACTGGCACTGGAGGAGCTCCAGTTATTGCCGGTATCACAAAGTCAATGGGTATACTGACTGTTGGTATTGTCACCACCCCTTTTTCATTTGAAGGGCGAAGAAGGGCAGTTCAAGCACAAGAAGGAATTGCAGCCTTAAGAGATAATGTCGATACACTGATAGTTATTCCAAATGACAAACTGCTGAATGCAGTTTCTCAATCTACCCCTGTAACTGAAGCATTCAATCTGGCTGATGATATTCTTAGACAAGGTGTTCGTGGTATATCTGATATTATTACGGTATGGGAATCATGAAGATCTTTGAACATGAACAAATACCTTCCTGCCTTTGCTTTGTTCTTTTGTTATCTCCATCAAATCTTGATTGTAAAAGGAGTAGAAAGGAAAGAAAGAATGAAAAGGAAACCTTGTATATGTTTTGACAAGTCAGTAGTCCCTACCTGATTCACTAAGTTGTTTGATATGTTGGTTCAAAGTTATCTCTTATCGTTAGTTTATTTGCTAGAATTCATATGATTTTTTATTATCAATTTTGGATGCATGTAGGCAAAACATAATCTTGCCCTCCCACTAATAAGATGTCCTGATTATATGTTTCCCATGGTTTAAAGTTGATGGTGTCTGTCTGTAGAATAATATATGCTCATTAATTTTGTAATTGATTGCAGATACCAGGATTGGTGAACGTAGACTTTGCTGATGTTCGAGCTATAATGGCCAATGCAGGGTCTTCACTTATGGGGATAGGAACTGCAACTGGTATGTATGGGAACTGCAGATGGAGATGCATTACTAGTCCTGAATCCTGATCTACTATTTGACCTAAATAACTATCAAGTTTTCCATACATTGTATGATTATTTCTAAATTAAGTAAATTTTGAAATATGAATATACACAAATATAAATATAAGGAGATAAAAATATCACTATTGTTAAATGTTAAACAATGTTGAAATCAGGTATCTTAAGAAAGAAAAAGTATAATAGATGTCTTGACTGTCAATAATGAGAATCCTATTTTAATAGATAGGAATAAATTAAACAGATAAGACTTTTGAAATTAATAAGATTATGAAAATAAATTATTTGAATCAATTATTCGATACTCGTCAATATATATGTGTAAAGGTTGGTTGTGTTAGGCCCTTGGTGGGCAACATTCTCATTGTCTATTAATTTTGTATGATTTGTCAAAATTCAAATTCAAATTAGGAATAATTAAATTATAAAAAAAAAAAGTATTTCAAAGGAATAAAAAAATTTAAAAAGTGAGATACTTGATGTAAGAAAAGTCATCTCTCATATGGCTTACTAAGAAAAAGTGTAGGTCGTAAAAGTCCTCTTGTTCTAGAGTGAGTACTCAAATTTAATATATGGCAATGGATTGCTTTTAAACCTCTGGTTTGCTTACTGAAAATTATATAATATCTGTAGAGGGTATTGTGATACTTGAACCGTATATGCAGAGTGACAATTGTAAATATTACCTTACCACAAGAAGCGCATGTCTATAACTATAAGGGAATGATTATTTGACCAAAGTTGTTTTAGAGGCATAGCTAGCATTGCCTTGAAAATTGAAAGTATTCTTTTATATTGCAAATCCTAAAAAAGGCAATTTGAAGATTAGAAAATTATTTCTCAAAGGTCACGCCGCACTTTAAAATTATTGAGAAGCACAGAGTTTGATGTTGAACATACTTTAATGATCCTCAAACAATAATAGTTTACCCCTTTACTCCACTCTCAGTTAGCTGACTAATTATTAAAATATAAATATATTATCCTCTGATTGGCATACACTCTTTTTTTATGGGGAAAGAGGAGGATCAGAATTGATGAGGATATTCTGACCCATTGTTGCAGTATATATTCTTGAAAACTTGAAATTTATCTTCTGGCTTCTTTTTTGTATTGAAGGGAAAACAAGGGCAAGGGATGCTGCATTAAATGCCATCCAGTCACCTTTACTGGATATTGGTATAGAAAGGGCTACTGGAATTGTATGGAACATAACTGGTGGAAGTGATTTGACCTTGTTTGAGGTAGCTAGCTATCCCTCTGGCTCTGTCCCTTTTACTAATGTTAACTTTGCTAGATATTTGTTTCATCTGTATACGTACATGATGATTTCTCCTTCTTTCTTTCTTTCTCCTTTTTATTTTGAAAAACAATCCTTCCCTTTCCTTTGGAATTTGGGTCATATAATGACTGGGAAATTGCTAGGAGCGACATGTATTGAATGAAATTAGGATTTTTTTTTTTTTTTGAATAATTGAACCTTACAGCCATGTTCCGAATTCCATCGTAACACTTCCTTACATGATTGAGATGATTGTGAATTATATCAGTTTTCCATGGGCATGATATTTAGGCAAGGCTAAAAGTTTTGAGGCTTATAAAAATATTTGTAAAAGACTTCTGCATCAATCTAGTAATCCGGTCACTATAACTCTTTAGTCATACTTTTCTGGCAAGCTATTTATAAGCTTGGTTTTTGAAGCAACCAAGTGATTATGCTATGGCTTTTAATATTACTATTTACAGGTAAATGCTGCAGCAGAAGTTATATATGACCTTGTGGACCCCACTGCTAATTTAATATTTGGGGCAGTAATAGATCCATCACTCAGTGGTCAAGTAAGTTAAGCTATGCAAACCACTTCAATTTTACTACATAATTTTTCCCCCTTATAAATTACAGTTCTTTTCCCTTCAAATATGCTTAAATTACACTGTTCTCTCATCTAATTTGTTAGAATATATGAAAATGTCTAAAAATGATTGATCACATCTTAAAAAAATTCTTCTTAGTTTCCTTATTTTCTCATTCTCTCATTAGTCACTTTTTTTCCTTGTCATAATTTGTTTTCTTAATTATTTAGCTAATTAGGATTATGATTAGTATACATAACGGGGGTTAGTACTCTAGGTTTTATGAGCATATCAAATACATCAATACACTGTCATACATTTCAGTTAATATCAATTAGTATTTCATTATTTTTTGTCTCTCTTCATCCTTCTATACCTAAAATTCCATAATTCAAACATAATTTTTAAGACTGCACCTTCCTCTCTTGAGAGATGAAATGTGCTACATTTTAGTCTATTTTAATGTAAACAAACCTACTGGTAGTGGTGAACCACTATGAATGAGCTTCCTAGAGACATTTGTCCTTTCTTTTACAACTTCAATGTCACCGAAAGTTAATTTTGAGCATCCTATTGTTCATTTAAGACTTCAGAGGATGAAATAAAATTTCTTAAGTTAAACTCCCTCCTATCTGATTTTGAACTTAAAACATTGATTCTCTATTTTAAGATTTGTGGTTTAATGTTAATTTTATACTATGTGTCCAATCCTTTTTAAAATTTGTCATGTAATTTGGTTTCATATAGGTAAGCATAACATTAATCGCAACTGGATTCAAGCGTCAAGAGGAAAGTGAAGGGAGACCTATACAGGTATGACTTAATACCCCTCTTCCCGTTGTGTGCCAATCAGCCGTCCCAGTCCCTCCTCCTCTCTCTGATGCAATGCCCATGATTTTGCTTTTTGTTCAAAATGCAGGCCAGTCAACTCACACAAGGAGATACCGTTGGTATCAATAGGCGATCTACTTTCACTGATGGTAGCTTTGTTGAGATCCCTGAATTCTTAAAGAAGAAGGGGCGCTCACGTTATCCAAGAGTTTAACACTCTTTTCCCCAACTCCTTAATCCCTTCTTGCATCTCTTTACCAAGCAATTTTTAGGGATACAAATCTCATCAGTCTAGGTATTAGATCCCGTTTTACCCCTTTTTTCATTTTTAGGTTCGCATTGTGCATACAGTTGTTCATGAAAGCGAAGTACTTTGCAAAACCGTTGTTTTCTGAGTTGAGGTTTGTTGGCATGTTTTAATAAGTTTATTAGCTTGTATTTTTGTACAGAGAATATATCAGTAATGGTCAGTGCTTGTTATATGAAATCAAGATTATTACAACCGCAAACCAAGTCAACCACAGGTTTTAAATTAAAGTAAAAAAAAAAATCGTGTACATGATTGTTTCTTGGTACAGGAGATATAAGGTGGGTTGAATGGTTAAGGGAGAAGGAAAAAAAGAGAAGATTAGGGGTTTAATATCTCCTGTCTACAAAATTAATATTTGCTAACAAATGATCTTTTTTGGTTTCGAAGATAAAACCAAGAATGTTTCAACATTCTCACAAGCCAGTGAAACTATCCCCAGACTTCTTACCCCATTCATGTGGGTCTCCACAATAAAAATTTTCATCTTTATTGTTCATAGAGTAATGATATATTTTCTTATCTTTTTTTACAAATTTTCTTAAGAAAGTATTAAAATGGAGCAAATACATGGAATGTTTTGGAAATTTTGAGAAGCATTTAACACTTTATTTTGAACTGCCAAAAAATATATTACTAGACAAATAAAATAATAATATTAATGACATGTCATTGTTTAACTGGCAAAATAGATGTTAGAATTAAAATTTAGAATGAAAATGCTTAATGAAACACTTTGAAAGGATGATACAAATAAAATATTTGTAAAAATTAGTCCACTGAGTGATTAAAAATCTGTAATCCAAGGTGTCAAATAAAAAATAAGGTTCTTTGGAAAAAAAAAAAAAAAATAGTCTGCATTCTATAATCCGTCGGCTGAACACTTTCAAAATCCAATTTCTAAAGCTATCGTGCGTGATCACGTTTAATTACATAAAATTATGTTGAAATACAATTAATGATTTTTAGATAAATATTCAAATACTTAATTTCGTATTAAGGAATTGATAATGGATCTAAAACTAATTTTGAGTTGAAATAATTTTAAAAAAAGTTACATTGACTAAAAAATTATATTATTAAATTTTAAATATAAATTATTTTACTTTAAAATTAATTTTAATTAAAATCAATTTCCTTGAAAAGCAATTTTGTAAATACCACTACTCCAAATACACACTTAGTGTAAACGCATATATGAGGGCATAACAAAAACACACCCATGTGATTGGCAGGATAAGGAGGGTCCACACTTTCGTATCGAAGCCTCATTCCAAATCAACTGAGTGACAATTAACCAAAAAAGAAAGATAAAAGAAAAAACTGAGTGGCAGAGGAACTTGATATGTTGATCCACTTGTCAGTCTAGGTTTCGGAGCATTAATGTCGTACCTACCAAAATAAGTACTAAACTAGGTACGAAAAATTTGCTCAAATGAATAGTGATTCCGACAATAGTGTAGAGAAAACATAGGGGATGTGCATGGCGTGTTGTGGTGTATGAGTATCAGAAGGGTGAATGGAGTTCATGGAGGAGTGAAAGGATGCTAGGTTTGTCCATAAGCTAGCAACCTTCATATTGTTTTCTGATAGTTAAAACAGCAACCCCGAATTCATTAAGAGTCTATTTAACAAAGTATTTTTTTGCAAAATATTAAACTTATCTTATGAGATAAGTATTTGTGCAAGTGCTTCAGAGATGTTTCAAAAATAGCTTTGATATGTTTCGGATTGATCCTAAAACTAAAATCACTATAATATATGACATGACATGAAACTACACAAATTATTGGACCAAATGTAAATAGTATATGCGCTTGTTAAAGATTTTTACATTATTATTTAATTATAATTCATTATATATATATATATGATAAATTTGTTAAATTTTTTAATATCTATCTTAAAATGATAATTTTTAATTAATTGACAATATAAATTAATTTATATTAAGAATATGAAAAAAATTAGACTCTTGAATAAATTTATAAATGTATATTTAATTTTATGTATTTTTAGTATAAAATTTTAAATTATCAACTAATTTTTATCCCAACTTATTTTCATCATTTCTCATCATGCTTAAGACGGGTTGAAAGCAAGTTGACTAGTTGATTGAGACGCGGGACGGGTTGATTTGCTTTGCTAATTTTACATACACTTGCATTTTTTTTTCTTTGTTTACCACATTTTTCATTTTATCTATCTCTTCCTTTCTTGTTTTTCACATATTACATTTTTCACTTTGCACCTTTTTAATTTCTTTTTTCTCTTACACTTATCCACAAGGTGTAAAGTTTTTTTTTATATTATATTCATACACTGTCCTATATATAGATACACTAATGAAAAGACACATGTACCTACATCTCCAATTTCATAATTGAACGAGTTTGATCTATGTTAGATAATAAAAGTAGAATAACGCGGTATAAGTAGCTGAAAGTATAAAGCCTTTTATTACTGTACAAAAAAAGGCTTTTATTTTATCAGTTATTTGGCAGTTAATGAATATAGATAGTTTTAGGGTTCATTTAGTAGAATGAAAAAAATAAAATAAAAATAAATTGAGATAAAAGTTTTAAATTAAAATAAAATATAAAAGTGTGAGTTTCATATTATTTTATTATTTTTTTTTGGATCTCTTTCAACTCAAATGAAAAGAAAAGGAAAAGAAATTATAACACGGGAGGTGGAGGGAGAGAAGGGAATTAGGAGAAAAAATGGGTTATTATAAATATATATCCATTTACCTTTTTATTATATTATTTATCATATCTATTTTTTTCCTGTTTATCTCTCTTTCTTTCACCTTAATCTATTCTAAAACCATCAAAGAATTTGTGTAACTTTTTTTCAATAATGATGCTTAGTATAAAAATGTTTAATATGAAATCTGACAAAGATTTGGCAATGGATTACAATTTGGGAATCATCTTTTATTTTCCCTCCCTGTAAAAAATAAAATAAAATCTTGATTTATTAGTCTTAAAATTCGTCTAAATTCCTACGTATTCAATAGTAATCTTGATTTTCCCTCCACGTAACAAAAAAATAGTAGTAGTAAAAAATTTTAACGCGTTTTATTTTCTAATTTATTTAACTAATAATTTTTTAGACTTGTATTTAGTGTTTAATAAATTGTTTTATTTTCTTCTATAGCATAACCATTTTTAAACTCAATTATAAACTAAATATTGTTTGTGTTATCAAGACCTCACAATAATATTCTCCTAAGGGTAAAAAACACAAATATATTTTCTGGCATCTCAAGAGCATCTGTCTCATCAAAACACGTCACAACAGTATTTGTTGGATTGAAAAATGATGAAAAATATAATAATACGTTGTAAAGAGAAAAGGAGCGGAAAAAAATAAAATCAAATAATGCAACCTCATTGGTTTAAAGCCAAGAATCACACACTTGGCCATGCATTGCAAATCAACGTCAACCTCCCATCCCAGTCTCCTTTCTTTTTTTTAAGTCATCATGTTAATTATAAATATAAAGTATTTATTGAGTTTATTAAAAAATATTTTTTATATGTTGATCGAAAAATTTGATTAATTATCATTAATAAATTCTTTTTTCTCGATGATATATTACTTTCATCCACTGTATTTAATCCAAGGAACTTATTTAAAAAGATAAAATTCAATTTTATCAAGTGAAACGATTTGTTAGTAGAGGTCGGTGTTTTTTTTTATTATTTATTTATTTTCATTCCGTTTTGGCATGCATTAATTAATAGTTGGGGAGTGGGAAGTAATAAGCCACACAAATAGAATCTCATCTGAAGCAAGATACGTAAGTTTGTCACTTACCATAGAAAATAAACTTTGTGGGCGACGTGTAAACTAAATTTCCACCCACTTCCCTTTGCTTTATTCCCCACACAAACAAACCCCATTTTCAAATCTCCTCTACACAACATCAAGGATTACAACACACACAAACAAATACTCTCTCTCTCTCTCTCTATATATATGCATGTAAAGAAAAAAAATAACACCACCTCATTCATTCATGGCTCACCAATCCTCTTCTTCTGAATCTGATGACCTCCAGATTCCTTCTCATCATCAGGCATTGGACCTAAACAGTCCCCATCCTTCTAAAGATATTATCTTCAACAACAACATGGAGCTACAACAAGAAGAGAGCAACCTTAACAAGCATGAATATGATGACGATGATGATGATGATGATGATGTTGTTACTACACAAAACCCATATGCAGCTTCAGAACCGACCCTTCTTTGTTGCAACGAGGAGAATATGGCATTACAAGAAGAAGAGACTTCAGATGTTGCAGCGGCAAAAGAAGAAGAAGAAGAAGAAGAAGAAGATAGTGGACGCGAGAGGCTGAATAGGCATAGAATTGAAGTGGCTGGGAGGGTATGGATTCCTGATATATGGGGTCAGGAGGAGCTATTGAAGGATTGGATAGATTGCACTGCATTTGATACTCCTTTAGTTCCAAGCAGAATCTCCACTGCACGAGAGGCTTTGGTTCAAGAGTGTACAAGAGCCAATTCTGCTGGACTAAGAATAGAGAACAGGTGCTAGAATTTTTTCTCATTTTCTGTAATTCCATTCACTTTAACGATCAATCGACAACCATATTATTCTTCAAGGATTGAGAATTTCATTTTCGTCATGGATTTTTAAGATGTTTTTGAAAAGTTTAACTAACACTTTCGAAGCTAAAATTTGTGAACTATCAAGTTCTTACATTTTATTCACTGATTATCCTTTCAGTTTCAGCCCTTGTGTTGTGTGACTTTTGTCTTTGTCTTTAGAGAGAAAAAAAATGTCAATTAGTTCAAGCAATTTCCCAAACTGTCTCTCCCTCGGTATAACTTGTCTAAATTGAAGCTTCCAATGCTTATGAAGGCCACATGTATAATGTAAATAACTTTCGTCTAATCTTTGACAAATAATTCTCGTAGTGTTTTTTCAGGGAAAAGACAGTTTCGTATTATTCGGATCAAAAGATGCATCGTATTTTGTGGTAAGTAACCAATTCTAACTCGAGCATACTTAAATTGCAAAAAATGCCAACTATTTAAAAGAACCCATTTGGACAAAAGAAATTTTATTCACGAAAATAGAAGATATGATCTTAGTACATTTGTTTAATCAAAGATTCATCAATACTTTACTTAAAATTGTAGAGTCAGTTGTCAAATTTTCAAGTAGAGTAGTTATCAAGATTAATATTTATTTGTCAAAAAGCGAAGGAATCATTTGCATTTAAACATTAATGTACACCTAATGCACATATAACTAGATATATCTCGATATTATAATTTATTATGCTCATTTCTTATACACTAGTCCTCCCTGTGCATATATATTGTAGAGAACTAGCTTTGCGACCCATCTGGGCACGGGGTTGCTCAATTCGATTACCTGTTCTAATCCGTTCTGACAGCAAGTTGCCACACAGTGATTAGTGAGTAATATACCCTTCCTTTTCATTCTATCACTACAACTCACTGAAGCAAAGCATACTTACGATACTAGTTCACCCTAGGGTAAGTAATTTATGAGCAATTCTTGAGCAAAAATGTAAAGTTTAGTTGTGACTTGTGACAGTAATTACAATTTACAGTCACACTCCTGACTCACCTAAAAAATATAATATTCAATATCTGTTGTAAATTTTTAGTAAATATAACTAAAAAAAGAAAAATAACTATGAGGATGCCTGCACACCTAGCACTTCTATTGGGCTTCGCCAGTATAAATATCTGCTACTCATACAGCAAATGTGGAAAACTAGTATGATATGAACTCCCACACCTTCATTGTCCCATCATCGCTTGCAGAGGCTAGTACTGGCTTCTCCTAGTTAGTAAATAAGACTGTTACAAATTGCAGAAAAAGACACAGGAAGCAGAAAACAATGCTGATGTAGGTCACCATTCTCTAAATATGTAAGGGATTGTTTGGTTTAGGAAAATATTGTTTTTATTTTCTGTTAACTTTTAATTACAAAATTGCTTTCTTGTTTGTACTTTGATTCTTGATTTCAAAGATAAGTATAAGAACCAGTGCACATTATTTTTTCTGTAATTAAAAGTGAAAACAGAAAACATTTTCTCAAATTAAAAGGGACTTAAGTTTTTGTAAGCTATTAAGCTGTAAGTAGCAGACTTCAAATTTTGTGATTCTTATAACACTAATGAAAATTTATTCTGTCATTCATGATGCAAAGTCTGCCAATGTTTGTCAGTTAAACACATCACTAGTAATAAAATGCCAACTAATCACAATTTTTTTTTATCATGTATAAGTTATCAGAATTAACTTTATGAGGTCATTATTCAGTCTCGGACAAAATCAGCTAAGAGAGCATTATTTAATTTAGCAGTGAAATCCACCATTCCACCCCCTTGATGTTTGTGGAAAGGTATACTCATTTCATTATCAATGTGATTCCATTAAAGTAGTTTCTGAGAATCTTACCAAAGGGCTCCACTGCACAGAATTTATATCCATGTCATGGGCCTTCTCCTTCTTCAGCAGACTTGTAGAGAGGACCACCAACCTATGTTATAAGCAAGCAATAAAGTTTTCTCAATTTTAACCTCTTTTTTCTAGATAGTGAGATGCATCTAAATCTACGAAGATACAAAGTCAATTATTTAAAAAATATTTTTGTTCAATTTTGGTCACTATTTTACAACAAAATCATACAATCTTATAGTAGTTTGAATTTTTCAGGGACTTGGATTTCAATGTACATATGAATTTATCCCTTAATAACAACTGCACTAATGTAGAGGTTCAAAACACCCACACGTTTTCAGACACCGAGAAGAGCACCTAAACAAAAGGATCTGATGCAAGTCGAAAAATACACGGAGAAACTGAGAAGGGTGATTATTATATTAAGAAAAATTCGAAACCAGATTCTCCAGCTCGTCAGGAAACTCGAACAGTAATGCAAATATGCAAGAATATTAGGCTGATCTCTTCAAAACAAAACATAGTTCAAATAAAAACTCGACGCAAATAAATAAAGTTGCAAATACAGTTAATGTTACAACTGTTTGACTGAGTGTTCTCTGCACTTGAGTTGTAAATAAAGAAACATCTGCCATTGGTTTGTCAAATCTTTTGCTACTCTTGTCCTTGTTATCAAGTACAAAAAGATTAAGAAATTCCAGGTTATTGATATGCACAAATAGCCAATAGAATTATAGAATCACATAGTGTCTGTGATTTAAAGTGATTGATTTTACAACGGAAAAGGAAACTAGTAATAGATACACAAAGAATCCAGTGCTTCTCCTTTCTGCAAACTCTCCCTGTACCTTAGACTAAACATACAAGGATAAAATATCTATATGCTCCCACTGGCATCCCTAAAGTGAAAGTTACATGCCATGCTAAATAATGACCCTTGTTCTCCCCACCAGTACTCAAAACTCAAAAGGAAAAAAGAGGGCCTTAGGGTGAGGGACCAGCAGCCTATGACGTCAACTGAGTTGATGAGCAAATTTTCTGGTCATTAAAACCAGCAAATTCACAGCATAGGTTAGCTGGGCATTTTAAGTTTAAAGCAAGTGAAACATATGCAATTTATTGCGCATACAACTTAGTAACTGTTATTTTCTTAATTAGGATACCCAGCAGCTGTAACTTAGTAACTGTAGTTCCTCCTTAATTAGGCTACCCAAATGTAAGATAAATGTATATATATAGCAGTTTAGCTAATTATTGGGCTGGAATCATATTGAATTATGTGTGTGTGTGTGTGTGTGTGTGTCTGTGTGTGTGAGAGAGAGAGAGAGAATTTTTATTTCTCCAGCAGGAGAACACAGTTTTTGGCCTACACTTTTCTGAGTTTGGCATATGAATATATTCACTTAACATTCTCAGCTGTAGTTTCTATTTCTATAAAATTCAATTAATTAACAACTAGTACCCATCAAAAATAGCCTGATTTTTTAGTAATTACAAACTACATCCTGACAAGAGAATTTATCTATTAGTCAGTAAGCCCACATATTACATTTGGAATGGCCATAAGGTGGCAGTTGAACTGCTTTTGTTAGTGGAAAATTGCAGTAATAAACCATTGCCATACCTGACTTTCATTGTCAACCACAAAAAGCCGTATAGCATCATCTGCGGCTCCACTGGCAAAGATGCATTCTCTGTCATACCAGCACAGTGAAGGATACAGAAATATCAGATTCATATAAACAAAAATTAAATAAGATACGATACATCTCACATCTAATATCATGGTGACAATCATGAAGTGCACGAGTCATTATCTTCATCTTGCTTTCAATAAACCAAAAAGGAAAAAAAAAAAGAAAAAAAGAAGAAGAAGTAATGAACTAATGACTGAATCTGCAGAATGCTGTGAAAATCAGAAAATGACATTTAAATATTTTAAAACATCTGTGACTCAGAGCGAAAGAGTGTAATCCATCCATAATATATGAATAAATCAGCACACATTCCAAATATGGATGTTGGTTGATTTACTCGATAACACAATAGCTCACGTTTATTCCATTATAAATTTATAATCTTACTTAATTTGACATTCTTAACAGCAGGAATAGGCATAGATAAAAATAATGACACTTGATTTCTCAAAGCCAGACATACATATGAAATTGTGATAACCAAATAGCAAGCAGGTTTCTGTTTACGTAAATGCCAAGTGAGATGCAAATTTCATTTTACCTTGACCAATGAACTGAGAATATTGTTCGATCATGATACCATGTAAGAGTGTCTCCTGAAATTCCAATAAGAAAAGAAATAATTTTATAATATCTGGAAAGAAAAGGATTAATAATTAAATATGCATTCAAAATTTAAATGATCTATCCCTCATTTTTTAGAAGTGTTGTAGTAAATAATAGATTATTAACCCAAAACTATGCAATTGATTTCATTATAATTGAAAGAAACCAACAATGGCACTTCAATCTATTCCAAACCAACAATGACTTGAAGCAGTGCAGTTAAATCAGAATATTAAATGACGTCAAAGGATCCTGTATCGGAATCTGATATTCCAACCCATAGTCGAGTTTAAGGTGACTGAGGAAATGTGAGACAACAGCAAGCAAACAACCAATGGGACATGACATAGAGAAAATGCTACAGCAGGATAACAGGATGGACACTATTTTAAATAATATAATACAAATTGAATAGTTTATAGTACACATATAAATCCTCATTCCTCAAAAACAAGAAAATCCTAAATTAAAGAAATTCAAGATAAATAAAAAGTGTCACTTTACACACATTCTCCATCAATTATGAGAAATAAAGGCTTAGTAATGACATCAAAAACTAAAAGAAGATGCTGAAATTAATAGAAAAAGAACATAACAAATCGGATAAAAATTAGCATAATGTAAACTGGAAAGTTGAAAGGGTGAAGAAAGGAGGAACATGGAGTTTAGATTGTCCTGCAAAGTGTGAAGGAACAAAGGTTAAAACAAAGGTAACTTTTTGCAGAATGGTCAACGAAGAAGGGTTTCAAATCCTATTACGTTTTAGAAAAAAAACTGAATTAGAGAATAGAAGAGAAATCACAATTTTACCCAAAACACAAACCTAAACAACATTGTTTCGGGGTAAAATGGGTTTTCGAAATAGTAGTGCCGCTGTAGCACGTGAAAAGCTGTTATTTTGGCCATTATTGTGACTGAAATGGTTATCGGATAAATAGTTATTTTTCTCTTTGAATGTGTAGAACGTAGATAAATTTGTTCATAAAAAAATATAAATTAAAATTTTAGTCTTCGAAACTATAAAAAGTGTAATAAATTCATCCTTACATTAACTTCAGTATATTATCGTTAATGAAAGAGTCTAGACTAAGATGAATGAAAATATTACAAAAATTATTGTCAACATGACTGTTGAATAGATTTTGGATGAAAATATCAATTATAATTGGATCAAAATGTTAATAATTTTTTATTAGACCAAAATTTTAGTCATTTTTCATTGGACCAAAATGTTGTTTCCATTAAACCAAAATGTCATTAAATAACCTATTTGACCAAAATGTCAGTAATTTTTCATTTGATTAAAATGTCAGTAATTTTTTGTTAGATCAAAATGTCAATACATTTCTATTGGACTAATTTGTCATACCCCTAATTTCATTTTATTTAAGGGTAAAATATAATTTAAGGGTAAATCTTCTTTCATTTTTTTTATCATTGCAAATATAATAATGATATTATAATAATCATTTAAAAAAATAAAAAAATAAACATAAGTTAAAAGAAATATAATAATAACTATAATATTGATTAATAATCCAAATGATGTAAGAGGAGAGAAAATGAGAAGCCACTTTATTTTCTCTCAATAAAATGATTATTTTTTTGTTTTAATTCTCTGGTTCATCCTGATTATCTAAAGTTCGGGTGAAAAATAAATAAAATCTAACCTAGAATTATCAAACTTAGATATTATCCAAATAATTTAATTTTAATTTTATCACATTAATTACTTATGTTCAATCATTTGATATAAATCAAACAAAATAAATAAATAAGATGACAGTTTTTTTCCCACAAACTTGGAAATTGGATTCTATGAAAGATAAAGCCCAGCTCATTAAGAGCGAAGTGGGCCCGTAAAGTCCGTGTGAAGCGGTGATCTATTCCGAATTTCCGATCTTAGTTTGCGTTTGGCGTAGGTAGGTGGAAGAAGAGAAGAGAAAAGAGAGAGAAGAGTAAGGTAACCCTAGAGTGGTGAATATAATCTGCAAAGATGGAAGCTGTTTCTCGAAGAAGAGGTGGAGGCATTTTCGAAAGCCTCTACAAGGTCGTTATGCGTCGCAACGCTATCTACGTTACCTTCGTCATCGCTGGCGCGTTCCTCGGAGAACGGGTCCATCCTTTTGCCTTTGCCTTTTTCCCTCTTATTTCAATTTAGGTTATTACTTTTGCTAAAAGATTACCTTTATTGGTTGCAGGCTGTTGATTATGGAGTCCACAAGCTCTGGGAGGCTAATAATGTTGGGGTAATAAACCTTCTCGGCTCTATGATTAATTTAATCAATCTATCTATCGATTTTATGATGCATGAAATGTCATATGCTGTTGGTTTTCTCAGACAATAGATTTGACTGCTCAAATTGAATTCATGCTTTAGTTGGATTGGATGTTGTATTCTTCATGTTGATGTTTGTTTTAAGATCTTTACATTGGATAACTTTTAATGGGATCAAGCTTCTAATGTTTCTGCTGTTTTGGTTGGTATGATAGGTTATCCATGATAGTTTTACAATTCCTTATTCAATTTATTTATAGCTGCGGTTTTGAATAGATCTCTTATGATTTCTGATTTACTATAACTATGTATTGGGTTATTGGTTCTTTTTAACCTCTAGGTCGGTGTGGAACCGTAAGGATGACTGGTTTACATTTGACTGCTTCATAATGTTTGCTATCTTGCCAAGTTCTATTCAAAGAATTTTAAATATATAATACTTGGGTATTGTCTCTCATTAGGTGGTGCCTAGTGCCTACGTTCCTTGTTTCCCACTGTTTTATGCTGCTTCTTCATCTTGTGGCTGTTGAATTAAATGTGTGTGAATACTATTCAGTGGCAATTTGCAAATAGCTTAACATCCCTTTTGCATGAGCTGCCATCTTGTTTGGGGATAATGCAAATTTGACACATCATAGTTTTACTTGCGCCAATCAGTATCAATTGTTTTGTTCAAGTTTTGTCTGAAAATTTATCATTTTTTGTCTTTACTGTTCTCTGGTTGCCTGCCGCCCTAAAAGAAAAGCTGCAGAGGAAAATATGGTTCTTTTTCTTAAATATGACTATACACACACACTTTCTCTCTCGTACACCTAGAAGCAGCCCTTTCTCTTTTCATTTGCCTTGTCGTGAGAACTCAATTATCGAGAAGGGCCACAGGTTGTCTTCACTGCCAATTGTGATGTCTCTTACCTTACTCCAATTGCCAACTATCAATTTTAAGGATTTTGGTTTCTATGATGGTCCTATGATTGCTTGCTACTTAAGCTTTTTATTATTTTACCATTGATCTATAATTAATTATATTTTCTTCTGCAGAAACGATATGAAGACATTCCTGTGCTAGGGCAAAGGCAGTCAGAATAGTGACCAGCTTGTTAGCCATTTTGAAGTTTTATTATTTTCATGAAAATTTGAAGTGATTAAGAGCTTGAAGCAGTTTCCATTTCTACAATAAATACCATATGCTTGTCTCTTTCAGGCTTAACTCTTATGCGTGATTTCATTTACTGGCCATTGGAAATATTAAATATTGAACCATTGCAGAATTCTGTTCTTTTTTGAAACGATTATTCGCAATCATTTATTATGCAAATCGCAGACTTTCTAGTTAGCCTATTCTCTGAAAGTTTAATGTTTCAACCTGGAAAATTATTAATGCCAGCTCTTGCCGCTGTTCACGGAGTTCATTGTGACCAATATGCAAGTAATGTAAAGAAAAAAAATAAAGACTAATAAGCTTTTCTTTTTTTTTTTTTTGAATAAGAACATTAGCATAAGAAATGCTGATACTTGGCAAGGAAAAATGAGAAAAATATGAATATGATAAATATTTTTGGTCTCTAGTTTCAAATATTTTTCTTTTTTCCGAATATATAAATGAGAAAAATATTTTTGGTCTCTCTGGAAAAAAGTTTAATTTAAGCCCATCTAAATATATTAAAAATTCAGTTGTAGTTTCTCTAAGATGTACAAATTCGTGCAGTTGCTTTGACGTGGCATCATTAGGCCTCATAAAACGAAAATGACACATGGAGGACAATGTCGGATCAATCCATTAGCCATAGTAACATTTAACATAATATTATATTGACACGCAAAAATAAGTTTATTTTCAAAATGGGAGATAAAAAGCTTAATTTTAAGATAAAAATATTATATAATGAAAATGTAAAAAAAAATTATATAAACATCTAATTATAAGTTATGATATATGATAAGTTTATTACTTTTTAAAATAATTTTTTAAGTGATTTATAATTAGATGATGTTAAATCCTTATAAGAATAAATTTAAATGAACTAAAAACTTTATTTTGTATTAATGGTCCCAATTGTAAATACAATTTTATTTTAAATTTTATGAAGATGTTTAGGGTTTTTATGAACCCCGTCGCTCAGTAACTGTACCCGGGTAGGCAGCTAAGGTAGGTTCGCTTTGGCACTCTTATTATCTTTCAACGCCATTCGCCATTTTGTTCTAATCGTCGCTTCTGTTTTCAGAATAATAATCTGAGACGACCAACCTCAGCCTCTTACCATGAGGTGCTTCAATTTCCCCTTTTTCATATCCATTTGTTTTCCCTTGAGCAAAATGCACTATCATTTACGATTCTGAAATTTTCTTGACAATGTTAATATTCATTGTGGTTTTTTTTTTTTTTTTTCCCTTAACAGTAAGCTACAAAGTGATGCACTGAGAGAGGCAATTTCTCAGGTGGTTAGTAATTCAAAGGAGAAAAAATCGTAAATTCACTGAGACTATTGAGCTGCAAGTTACAGACACACGGTTTAGATTCTGCCACGTCATCAAATCAGGACCAACGGTTCACAATTTACCAACCGCTCCAAAATAAATAAATAAATTGAGGAATGAGGAGTGAAGTGAAATAGCTGTTTCGCTCGCGGCGATAAGCAGAGAGATTGTTCGAATATTGGAAACAAAGCAAAGCGTAAGAACATGAAATATCTCTGCATCAATGAATCTCTCTTTGATTACAATTTGTTTCAGTTTTTATTTTCCGATTGCAGAGGAGAAGATGGAAAACAGTGAGGAGCAACAAAAGTACAGAGTCCGGAAATTGGAGATCTCGGACAAGGGCAAAGGCTTCATCGAGTTACTGCAACAACTCAGCGTTTGTGATTCCGTCTCCGACAAGGAATTCGAGGATCGATTTCGAGACCTGGATGTTCTCGGTGATGACCACGTCATCGGCGTGATCGAAGACCAGGCTTCCGGAAAGATCATTGCGACGGGGAGCGTGTTTATCGAGAAGAAGTTTTTGAGAAATTGCGGCAAAGTTGGGCATATTGAGGATGTTGTTGTGGATTCTTGCATTCGCGGGAAGCATTTGGGAAAGAGAATCATCAAGTTCCTCACGGAGCATGCGCGTTCAATGGGATGCTACAAGGTGATCCTTGATTGCAGCGTCGAGAACAAGGCGTTCTACGAGAAATGTGGCTTCCAGCAGAAATCTATTCAGATGGCTATGTATTTTTCTTGAGAATTAGTGTTTTTTTTTTTTTTTTTACACTTTGTTCCCTATTGCTTATGAATATTTTCCTAACGTCAATATGATCCATCTATGATTACGTTCCTTTTACTTTCATTTTCCAGCTTTTAGCATGCGATTTGACTTTTGAGTCGCTTCTTGTTAGAGTAATTTATTTTGGCCCTTTTTGAGAAAATAGTAAAAAAAAATTATATGTACTTCCAACTACACGATAGTCCATGAAAGCAAAGCTGATTCAGGTTGATACATGTTTCATTTTGTATATGTAAAGAAAAAAAATCACTGAAAGGTGTTTCTCTTGTAGCCTGTTGCGAGAGAAATGCTATCAATGCATATTTCAATATTTGTTAATATTTATTTAAAATTTCATTACTTATTTAATGCTATGTTTTTACTTATAATTTAATGCTATTGATGTATTAAAAAACTGTGTTAAAATATATTACTATTTTTTCTCATGACGGAAATATTTGACTCGGTCTCATGTAAATGGTAGGGTCTACACCAAAAATGAGCTGTCAAAAAAATAGATTACACTATCTATATCTGGAGATCTATTTGTTTAATATAATCTGCAAATTTAAGTATGTGGTTAGAAATTCATATTATTACATGCTTATCATCTACAATCATATAGATGCAAAGATACAACGAAATCACATTCGTGCTCAAAGTCCATCAATATATCATGCAGAAACAGATAACGATTGAAATTCATCAGCAAAAAACAATTGGTGCACAATGCTCATCCACTTCTAGTTCAGAGCGCTGAAGAAACTTTTCAAAGCCGTTATTCACATTCTTAATCATCATAACTAGCTTTTTTTTCTTTCTTCTGTTCCTTTAAATACAAGCAAGTTAGTGCTTACAGCACAAGCTAACTAATTTTTTCAGTAAAACTTTACATATATTGGTAAATCTTTTTTGGAGGGGGGCTTTCCTAATCCATTTGTAAGTCCCTGATAAAACTACACATTACAAAGTACAAACTGAGGCTACTGCATCTTAACAAACGAGCTTCTAGAACTACATTGATTCCACAGCATTATGGCAGTTCATGGAATGGAATCCTAACTTCGTGAAGAAACATGCTCTATTGGCAGAAATCCCATCGAGGAAATTGCAGGATCGAGCTTCATTTCACCTGGGCCACATCTAATGCAACCAAAGAGGGCAGCATGGACTATGGAGGCTGCATTGGTGGAAACAAGAAATGAGCTTAAGCAGCTGCTTTTACAGGATTTGTCTCCTCTAAAATAAAATGTGTACTTTAAAAAATCAAGTACAAAGTTATAATTTATATCCATTGATTTAAAAACTAACAGAATAATACAAACAGTTTTGTTGTTTGTTATATACTTATATATGTTCTTGTATCTTATCATAATTTCAAATGTTAATTTTTCAATCAACAATTATAACTCGACAATTTATCTTTAGAACACACTAGAGGAGTCAAATCTGACATCCCATTACCATTACAAATCAAACAATGAAGTGACATAACACAACACAATTTGAACTACACATATTGACGATTTTAAAGCTAGGCCAGAAACTCAAGAGAATCTAAAGCATAAAAAAAGGTCAAACCTAAGAAATAATGTAGGTATACATCATTAAAAAGGTAATTATGGACTATCAATCAAACCTAAACAGCAACATAAGATTGAATTGCAAGATGTTGAAGAATCCAGATTGCATTAAAACACGTTTGTTTGTGGACCACAAACAAACTCTCCTAAAAACCACGCAAATAGGTAAGGAAATGCCTTAATTATGACAGAGTATCAAATTATTTCTGATCTATCAAATGCTTCTCTTGCAATAAAGATAAAACCATTAAAATACACTTTCATGGTATTTAGTCATACATCCTGCTGTGTAATTTTTGGGATGCTATGTTTCTCGTAATAAAGATAAAATGGTAAAGCCAAACTGCGACATAAAATTAGCGGAACCTACAGGGATACTTCATGGCATGGCTTCACTAATAAAGTACTGTCATCATACAAACTATCTATACTTTCTCTTTTCCTTCCGTGAACATGACCCAATGCCTTTTTCTGGTACCTCAAATACATCTCAATATTTATTGGATAAAAAATATATACAACACTTTGATTTGTCAAAACACATGAAAATGTGCCAAGAAGATATACAAACAAGAAGGTTGAAAATTAAGCAATTTCTTTAGTATTAGCCCAGAAACAAATAAAGCTGTTTATTTCATGAGAACCAGAAACAAATAGCAATATATATGACTATATGTAAGGGGTAAAAAAGCAACTGAGAATTTTCAAATACTTTATGAAACAATGCCTTCAAAATTTCACACAGTACAGTGTGCACTAAATTGGCCACACAAGAGCAAAATTATAACACAATGGCATGCATACCTTCAGGCTCAACAAAGGCACTTCAATTATTCAAATACTCAACAACATTGCTGTCTAGCTTGGTTTGACACTTTAACTTCAACATTCCTTTGTAAAACATCAGGTGTAGCATAGCTCAAATGATATCACTTTTGGTCTTCATCAAGTGGCTGTAGCATAGCTCCAACGGCATCTGTCCAGGTGTTAAGGGACAATAGCACACTACCAATGAGGCAATGACATGAGACGAGGATTTCCATTGTTTCAATCCCCCACATCTCCATTTCCAACCCCCTTATCAGTTCAGTTCTCAATCACTCCACTATCACCTTGGCTCCATCAAATTGAAAACCAAGTTAAATCTTGAATGTTTGCATCTTCAGCGATCAAAGTTGTTTACTTGGCGGCATGTAGAGCGTCGGCAATTCGACAATCCACTCATCAATTGATTATAAGAAGCAAGATCAGGTATAAACCCCCTATCCAACATCTCATCCACTAGCAACTCTCCTAGCTCTGTCCCTCCCTCGCCCATATACCCCATAACCAAAACCCTATACGTCATCTCATCCGGTTCGAAACCCTTGCTCGAAGCAAGCAACCTCAATCTATTTGCCTCATCCGTTCTCCACGCATCGCATATATCACGAAGAACTCAATTGAAAGTCACAACATCCAGCACCATACCCTCTTGAAGCATCCTTTCCACCAATCTCCTCGCCTCTTCAATCTTCCCCAACCCTCTCAACCCATCAACCATGACAATACAAGCAACCAAACTCGGAACACTCCCCGCATTCCACAACTCATAAACAACCTCCAACGCTCTCACAACGTACCCTTCCCCACACAAAACCTCCACCAACGCAAAACAATCAAACCAGTCCGGCAAAACCCTCTTCTCACAAAACTCTAGCAACAACTCACGCCTGCAAAAAGCCCATGAACCAAAACCTCACAAGTAACACTCGAAAATTGAATCCCCAATTGAACCATCTCGCGAGCCATCCCGATGGCTTCATCAACCTTCCCTTCCCTAAACAACCCCGTAATCAAGGTATTAAAAGTAATCACATTGGGCTCACACCCCATTTTCCCCATCTCGTGAAACATCTCCAACGCCAACCGGAACTGCGAGTTTCTACAAAAACCACTAATCAAAATGTTAAAGGTGAAAACATCAGGCTTAACCCTGTGTTTTACCACCTTCTCGCAGTAAAGCTGGAGAGCGGTGTTATGGGTACCGCGTTTAACGAAGGCGTGGATGAGGATGTTGAAAACGGCGACGTAAGGCTTGCCGTCAACTATTTTTAATTTAAATTTAATATATATTAATATTTTTTCATATCCCTTTAATCCATTCCTACATACTTCATCAATTATTTTAACATTTTGAATTCGTAAATGATGAGTCATCATTTGCGAATTCAAAATATTAAAATAATTGGTGAAGTATGATTAAATATCAGTCAAATAATTTATTTGGTCATTTAATTTATTTTTTGATTTAATTTATTTTTTTATCTTTTAAAAAATTTAATTAGATTCTTTATCTTATTTTTTGATTTATTTTAGTTTTTTATCTTTTAAAGAATTTATTTTGATCATTTATTTTATTTTTTTATTTAATTTAATTCTTTAATCTATTTAAGATTGACATCATTAATAATTTAATAATGAATTTCTTTTGATAAAAATGAAATGGAGGGGAAGGAGAGAAAATTGAACAAAAAATGTTCATTTTTAGATGATTAATAGGAGTGTTCGTGGGTTGGTTTTGATCAGTTTTGGCTAAATTTAGGATCCAACCCAATCAAATTTGATCCGTTCGATTCGGTTCAATTTTTAGAGAAAAAATTGAAACCCAACTAAACCATTCATGAACAGTTTGGGCCAACAGGTTACTCATTTAAATTTGATTTTTTTTCTTATAACTACTATTTTATATAATTATTCATTCAAATATTCAATAAATTAACACAATGAGATAAATAGTCATTTTCATTCTTAAATGTGTAGACACCTGACAAATTCGTTCCCGAAAGATAAAAATTCAAATTTTAGTCCTCGAAAGTGAAAAAAGTGCGACAAATTTATTCATCCGTTAACTTTGTCAGTTACTATTAATGAAAGAGTCTACGTGCCACAGAGGGACAAAAATATCACAAAAATGATTGTCAACATGGTTGTATAATAGGTTGAATCAAAATGTTAGTAAGTTTCCATTGGACAAATTTGTCAAATCCCAAATTTCGTTTCATTTAAGGGTAAAATGCAATTTAGGGTAAGTAGTCATTTTTGTCCCTAAATGTATAGAGCGCTAACAAATTTGTTCTGAAAGATGAAAATTTAAATTTTAATATATCCATTTACATGCATTGCAAATTTGCTACAACTATTTGCTTGTCTTCTCAACTACCGAGATCATTGACACATTGTTGAAATATAATAGTATCATAGGAGATTCATGAGTTTTTTTTTTTCTCTCTACATATCCTTTTACTGGGTTCTTTTTCACACTGTAAAAGTTGTCATAAATTTGGTGTTTTTACCAAAAACACATCCTTTACTCGTTCCGTATTACCAAACTCCCCAATACCATTCAAAATTCCTACAGAAGTTGAAGCAACATTTAAGGTTGTCGGGCTGATATTAATTTTTGAAATGTGATTTTGAATGAGGATGTGATATGTTCTATTATATTCTTTCTCTATATGTTAGAATTATTAATATCAATGTTGATATGATTTTGTGTTCCTTTTGTTTAGTGGATTTTGAAAATCCTTATATGTTATACCCAGTCCTGTTTGAGAGAGAAGTTGATACTTCACCACGTCAGATACGTGCTTAATTGGTTGTTATCCTTTGAGCTGGCGAGACCATTTTTTAAAAGAAACTTTCTTAATTACAAGTTAGAACAAAATCAAGCGTGATGATATTGAATTACAAGTTAGAAAAAAAAAATCAAGTATGTTGGTCATGGAAGAATTAAATTATATTTTACAAGTTAGAACAAAAAAAAAAAAGATGATGATTAAATTATATTTTACTCTTAAATGAAACAAAATTTGAGATATGACAAATTAGTCCAATGAAAACTTAATGACATTTTGGTCCAATGAAAATTTACTAACATTTTTATTTAATCTATTCAGTAGCCATGTTGACAATCATTTTTGTGACACTTTCGCTCCTCTGTGCCTCATTGGCTCTTTCTTTAACGGTAACAAATGAATGAATTTTTCGCACTTTTTTCACTTTTAAGAGGCTAAAATTTAAATTTCTATATTTTGGTTTGTGAGTGTTCTTTACATTCAGGGATGAAAATGACTATTTATCCTAACACAATATTATCAAATATTTGAAAGTAGTAAAATTGATTCATTTAATATCATCAACATAATATTTTAAAATAGACTAATACAATTTAAAACAATATTTTTCAACTAGATTTACTATAATAATATGAATCACAACTATTTTCTACAAACTACTTTCTTGTAATAAGCTTTGGTGCATCAGATTTGTTACAACCTGATTAGCTTAAATAAATGAACAAAATATGATCCATTAATATTATAAACATTTGCAGTTCCAATAGTTGGAGTTCCAATATTAGAATCATTTAAAGTCAAACCAAACAACTCTAAATTTTTTAATCGATTTTGTTCGGATCTATAGATCTAAACTCATAGTCTAACCCGTACATGAATAATTTTGATCAGTTCATTTTGGTTTTGACCCAAATACATAAATGAACCAACGCAAACTGTTCCAATCGATTTGAGTCAATTCAGATTAGCGGGTGACACATACCCGTAAAAACCTCTAATGATTAATGACATTAATCTTAATTAGAACGAAGGATCAAATTAAACAAAAAATAAAATAAAAATCAAATTAAGCAAAAAAAAGATAAATTATCAAAATAAATTTTTAAAAGATAAAGTATCAAACTAAATAAATAACATTGAAGAACAAATAGGTCATATGGCCTTAAATATATTTATTTTTTATTTGTAAGATACAATATAAGAATGATTAGTAAAATTATTACAAGAAGATATAATATGATTTTATAGAGAAATTTGGGTCAACAAACATATTCTATTTTAATTATTTAAATAATTAATATTTTCATTAAAACATTTTCATATATAGTTTGTGCCGGGAAAATCATGACAAGTGGACGAAATTCGCAGAGAGCAACAGAAATTCAAAACGCAGAGGAAGAAGCTCGTGTCGTGCAGTGAAACAAATTCAATTCCCAGAAGGAAACATGTTTACTCTTTGCAACCCCTCTTCTCTTTCTCTGCAACCGGGTATAGTGCACCAATTCCGGTAAAACCTATCAAACACTCTTCGAATCTCTCTGTCACCAACTCCGCCTCTTCCGGCGAGAGAATCAGCAGTTGCACCAGGCGAAGAGCCATTTCACCCTTCGAATCCCGAATCTCACTCATCTTCGCCCTCGCTTCTCAAGCCAACTCTCTCCCAGCGACGTAAATGTTTCCCTCCACTGAATTCCAACTCTTCGTGATTTTCTCTCTTGTTCTATTCTATTCACTCTGCAATTTTCCTAATTAATTTTCGTGCCGCAGTTCTAGCGGACGTGGCTGCCGAGACTGCGAAATACGTGTTTCCTAAGAGATTTGAAAGCCGCAATGTCGAGGAGGCGTTGATGAGTGGTAATTACTAATTAGTATTTAATATACAGATTTCTGTTAATTTGTTCCTTTTAATTGCGTAATTAATTAATTGTTTGTGTTGTAGCTTGGTTGCAGTTCCGGACCTTGAGACTGTCGAGTTCAAAGTTCTGAGCAGAATGGACCAGTATGAGATTAGGGAAGTCGAGGTTTGTTCCTGTGATGTAAATTTATATTTATATTTCAATTCACTGTTTTTTAAGGAATAGAGTCTTTTCTTGTTGTGCTCCACATATTCATGTGCATGTAAGCATAGGTGCTTTCTTTATATATAAATTACAGTAACCATTAACCCCTAAGGTCAATGATTAAGGAGTCGATATATAGAAAGTTTTAATAGAAAGAATAATATTTAATATTGTGAATGCATTTTTCTTGTTGTGACTTCCAATAAAATGTTTCCGTTTATTATTTATTAACTCTTGCCTTTAGGGCAATGATTTGCCAAACTGTATAAATTTAATGCATTTAGGGATGGAATGGAGCCTTTTGAGTGATGTATTATGCTTCTGACATTTAAGGAACTCAGTTTACATGATATTCTTAGGCTTTAGAGTCGATATGCTGGTACATAATCCTTACATACGAAACACATACAAGTGATTTACTAGACAGTTCCACTGAATGCCAAGTGCTTGCGTCACTGACTAACCATCTGGTCTTGGGAATGTCTCCTCTTGATCCGATGATTATCTTTGCAGCCTTACTTTGTGGCAGAGACAACAATGCCTGGGAAGAGTGGGTTTGATTTCAATTGTGCTTCTGGTTCCTTTAATGTTCTACCTGAGTACCTTTTCGGTAAGGTAGTTATATTCATACATTTTAAAATTTTACTGAGTTGCCTTTGATTGTTGTCCCTTTCTGTTTTGAGAGAAGAGAAAAGTTATAGATGTGAGCTCTTTTGTTCTGATGGTAGAATACAAATAAGGAAAAGACGGAGATGACTACACCTGTTTTCACAAGTAAGAATCAATCTGATGGGGTTAAAATGGATATGACAACTCCTCTGTTAACAACAAGGTATTATGATTATTTTTCCATGGATTTTGTGAAATGTCTTATTTACAATCTTTATCTTATTTATTTTTATATGCATTGCCAGCAAGTTTAGTATAATTATATATTTTTTTTATTTAATATGAATTCGTTTCCGTAAACATAACTGTAGAAACATGCCTTTTCATATCATGGCAACACTTAAACAGCCAAAGCTAAAATCCCTGTAGGCCCAACAATTTGATAAAACTATTGTCAATAATAGCAGTGAAATAATTGCACCTATTTTATTTTCATATATGAATTTTTGACCTACTATAGTTCACAATTTAAAAAGCATCCTTCTGGAATTCAGGTTTAATTGAAATAAAGCTCTCCTAATGATTCGGCAATGGATAGACTACCCTAGCATATTTTGTCCGGCCAATTTTCTGTCACGTTATCCAAATAAATAGTTAACACCTGAAAATTCTTTTGAATTCATAGTTTCTTTAACATATAGCTAATTAATATGTAAATTGTAAAGTTTAAGCCCTATAAGAGATTGGATAAATTGATACCATTCTTTTTGAAAAAATTAAATAAATAATACAAATTAAATAAATAATTTGAAAAATAGGACTATTTTAAAAAAAATTTGAAATCTGGACGTGTTTAAACACGTCTAATTTAGGCGTGACCACTTCCGTCGCTAATTTGATCGCTAATTTGATTGCTAACACTTTTTGAGACAGAATATTGTGGTTAGCAACCACTTTTTTTTTTAAAATGTTTGTGATCATAGTATTCTATCGCAAATAGTGTTAGTGATTGAAATAGAGACCAAAATTAACGTATTACTTTAAAATCAATTTTTTAATTTACAATATAATTTTTGAAATTAGTATTGCGACCATAATATTGTGATTTTTTAATTTTTTTAACTGAAATGATTTAAAAATTTACAGTATAATTTTAATTTTGGTAAATAGATATATCAAAAAAATATTATCTAATTTGGACTAATTTTTTATTAACTTTGTTGTTTTTATAACTGAATTCTATAAAAATGGTATCTATTTTAATTTTACGAAGCAGTAATTTTCATGAAAATAATTTGTGTCTAGATACACTTTTTGAGTTTTTGACTTTGGTTCAATTTTTTTTAAAGATTTGAGTCAAAATTCAATTTAATCTGTTCAAATTCATTACTGCATATAATTTTTAATTGACCCATAATTTTTTAAGTTGATGTTTTTATTTTTACATCTTAATATCTGCAAAAAAATTAGCCCAAATTAAGCGTACGATATGTCCTTCAAACAGTCATAACTTTTGATAGAAATGTACGATCGAGACGTACTTTATGTCAAAACACTCAAAATTAAGAGAAGTAATTAAAAAAATAAAAAATGGCATTAAATTAACTAATTAAATAATTAAAAAAGTAGATTGTTTGGAAATTTTTGACTGATTGAATCCTAAATTGTAATTTTGTTGTATTTAGAGGCATTTTTTGAAAAAAATAGTTGACCAAATTCCCTTTGGGTATTTTTTTGGGCCTTCCTCTCTCAATTTCAAGCGTTTTGACACAAATTACGCCTCAATCGGACATTTCTATCAAAAGTTATAACCGTTCGAAGTTCACTCAACACTATACATGCATAACACGTGTCACAACCAGGTGAAACATGTCCAAATTAAACGTGTTTGAGTGCTCCAGATTTCAAAATATTTTTAAAACAACCTCAAATTTAAAATTATTTATTAAAAAAATATTATTTATTTAAATTTGCCACCATTCTTCACCTTATGAATCACCTATATCTATCCCAATTAGATGACATAATAACACTATCATTTTCCCTTTTAGGTCACGGGTTCATTTTTCATTGTCTTTTTTCCTCTTGTTTTCTATTTTATGATATACCCAGTGTACTAGTGTCACTTTGCACGACTGTGAGGATTTTGTGATATTACTTTCTGGAAGTTCTATATTTAATAATTAATACATTTATTTGATTAGGAGCTATTTTTTCAATGTACATTTATAATTTATGATGTTCTAATTTATCAATGATATTATCTTAGATGGAAGATCAAGATAATTGGAAAATGTCTTTTGTCATGCCATCAAAGTATGGTGCTAACTTGCCACTGCCTAAAGATTCCTCTGTGAGGATTAAAGAGGTGCCCAGAAAAATAGTTGCTGTAGTTTCCTTTCCAGGTGCGCTATTGCCTTGATACTTTTTACTAATAACTTGTATACAAATGTAATTTAATTTAATTTTCGCTTGTTGTCTTTTATTTGGGTTTTATTTGCAGAAAGCCATTACTTCTGTAAATATTTAACTACTGGGAGGAAGCACAAATAATACACAGTTGATTTATTTCAAGTTTTAAAATCACATATATTTCTATGTATTTACGTGTGTATGTTCATCTGGATGTATTCCATTCTTTTTTGTTTTTTGGATGCATGGATGTGTTGCATTTTTATTTCAACTGAATATTGGTGTGCCTGAGCATGAATCTTGGTTGGCTAACCATAAAGTTAGAGTAAATTAGACTTCTCTATCTGTATTGCCGCATAAATGGATACAAGTTTTATTCAAATTTAATGTAAAGTCCTCAATCAAATAAATAATTTTCTTTCCTTTGTGAATCAGGTTTTGTGAATGATGAAGAAATTAAGCAGGGCGAATTGAAACTACGAGATGCATTAAAAAGTGACAGTCAATTTGAAATTAGAGGGAACTTCAGTAGAAGTTTCACAGGCCGGTTAGAATCTTAATGCAATCTTGGGGTTAAAGGAGGGTATTCCCGTTGATCCCTTTCTTCTTCAAATGTCACTTACTCTTTTATTTTCTTGCAGTATAATCCACCATTTACTCTTCCATTTCAACGCCGTAATGAAATTGCATTGGAGGATATATTCCTCACGTCATGCGTCCTATATCAGTTCGGGAGGGTTGGTGTTAATGTATCTAGTTAACAAATGTTATCACTGTAGCATTTATTGCTGATTTTTGTTTTTAACGATAATACTTTTTCATGATTTGTAATTTCAGCAGCCTAGCATGGTTATTATGTAGATCTTACAACTTTTTTAAAATTTATTTATTCAAAAAATAAGTACACTTGAAAAAGGAACAGTCCAGACTACAAGCATGCAAGTTCTATTAGTTTACTTGGACTTGAACATTTTATCTTTTATCCTCCCCCCTCCCTAAGTAAGTTGGATTATGTCAAAATCGATTGTTCGTTAACCTTCCCCGCTTTTTCCTTTTCGTTTTTGATTTCCTCTTCCTTTTTTTATTGTGGTCTTGTATGCCTTGTCCCTTCCAACGTATTACAGTATATATGACGCAAACACTTTCATTCGTCCTATGAGTTCTACGACCTTTTTGGGTAGGTAATTATTCCTTCCTCAAGGGTATAATAGGATGACTTTAACAAGATCGTGATTTCAATGGGATTTGAACAACTGCACTGCAAATAAAGTCTACCCAAATAGTAACTCAATTGAGCCACACCATAAAAGCAATTTAAAATGCTAAATTTATCCTACCTATTAGAACGTGATTCTGTGTCCTCACTTCTGTTAGCTAGCTTATCGGTATCGAATCTAAACCTTTCAATTGAACCCCATCATCCCATGCCTAATAAAAGGTTGAGATAGATTAATGTGCTGCATAAGTAGGAAAATTAATTATGAGTAAATAGTCATTTTCGTCCATGAATATGTAGAACGTTCACAAATTCATCCTTGAAAGATGAAAATTCAAATTTTAGTTTCTAAAAATATAAAAAGTGTGACAAATTCATCTTTCCGTTAATTACCGTTAATGAAAGAGCCTACGTGGTACAGAAGACGAAAATGTCACAAAAATGATTACTAACATGACTGCTGAATAGATTTTAGATGAAAATGTCAAGTTACCATTAGACGAAAATGTCACTAAGTTACCGTTGGACGAAAATATCAAAGTTTTTATTTGACAAAAATGTTAGTAGGTTACCATTGAACCAAAATGTCAGTAACTTTTTTTTGGACCAAAATGTCAGTACATTGTCATTGGACCAAAATGTCATTAAGTAACCATTTAATTAAAATGTCAGTAATTTTTTGTTGGATCAAAATATCAGTATGTTTCTATTGGACTAATTTGTCAAACCCCAAATTTAGTTTCATTTAAAGGTAAAATATAATTTAAAGATAAATTTTTTCTCCTTTTTTTATCGTTGCAAACATAATAATAATATTACAATAATCATTTAAAAAAATTGGAAAACAAACATAAGTTAGAAAAACATAATAATAACCATAATATTGATTAATAACCATAATAATTTGTGACAATAAAAAATATCCAAAATAAATATTCATATACTATTGGAACAAATTATTATGGTTATTAATCAATATTATGATTATTATTATATTTTTTTCTAACTTATGTTTGTTTTCCTATTTTTTAAGTGGTTATTGTAATGTTATTATTATGCTTACAACAATAAAAAAAAAGATGGGAGATTTATCCTTAAATTATATTTTACCCTTAAATGAAACGAAATTTGGGATATGGCAAATTAATCCAATAAAAACATACTGATATCTTGATCCAATAAAAAATTACTAACATTTTGGTCCAATGGTTACTTAATGACATTTTGGTCCAATGAAAATGTATTGACATTTTGGTCCAATGATAATTTACTAACATTTTCGTCCAATAGAAAATTATTGACATTTTCGCTCAATGGTAACTTATTGACATTTTCGTCCAATGGTAACTTATTGACATTTTCGTCCAAAATCATTTTTGTGACATTTTCGTCCATTTTTGCCATGTAGGCTCTTTTATTAACGGTAACATACGGAAGTTACCAGAATGATGAATTTGTCACACTTTTTACACTTTCAAGGACTAAAATTTGAATTTTTATTTTTCAGTGATAAATTTGTCAATGTTTTAAATATTTATGAACGAAAATAATTATTTAGTCTATTGGTTCTAATGGTTTCAAATAAGCTTGCAGATCTGGTAGAGATTAAATCTGATTAAAAATAAAAAATAACATGCCTATGCTAGAAATGAAGATCTTACACTTTCAACGAATATAGACGCTTTATCTCTAGTTGACCCGTCTCATCATATTATGCATGGACTATGGAGTACTGGTAATAATGGGAAATTGATCCAATACAATAACAAAAAGAGCAGTATAGCAACACCATTATAATCATGTTTTCGCCATAAACTCCAGTGTGAATGGAAAACACAATCATATTTTCTCCATTATTTATTCTTTTCCTTGGGAGTTGTATTAGCATATGAAAAATTCGTGTGAATGCAAACTTTACCTTGTAGGTTGGGTGGTAATAACTAATTAATAAAAAAATAAGAGTGATTTCTAACGAATTAATAATATATTATTTATATGAATGCAATACGTAAAAATCAAAATTATTAAATTTTTAATTAATATTTATCAAGCATGTTTTTTATCAGCTAAAAAGATTTAAGTGCTCGTATCATTAACTGGGACGGTTTTATTTAAAGGCTCATGAGATTAATCACCAAGAGGGAGAGTATTATTTTTATTTTTTTACAGAAGAGAGAGAATATTATAGAAAACGGAAAACAGGTAACAATAAAGCGATCTATAGTTAAACGCAAACATTCATTTTGCTTCATGTAAATGGCCCTATAGGACCTATTTAAAAAATATTTATGTAAGAATCTCATTTAAAATGGAGATCCCAAACTGAAGATAACCTTAATTTAAAAAATGAACAACTAAGGGGGGGTTGAGGCTTCACTTAAGCTGTTAAATTCTTTATCAAATAACAAAGATGCGAGATTATTCATCTTATTTTAAAGCTATAGTAGTTCACAAGCCTGTAAGACTTAAAGTTGCTAACAGAAGCCTACTTACAATAAGGAAACCACACAGGGTTTGTTTTGGGATAAAATATTATTATTATAATCGTTATAATTAGAATCTCAGTTATTATGGGATCTTACCAGCTGAGTTAAGCCTCAACCTTTTGCGGTCATTTTACTATCTCATAGTCACATATAACGTCTGCATTGCTATTTTTGCTGCATGCAATTGTAGGTAACCCCCTTCGCCACATGGATTATATTTAGGGGCTGTTTCAAAAAATTTCTCTAAAAGTATTTCTAATAGAAGAAAATAAGAGCAAAAAGATGAGATGAGCTTCTCCATAAGTAAAAATAAGCTCTCCATTAGCTAATTTATAGAAGCTCACCAATGTAGTTTCTTTAAAAGATGAGATGACATCTACAAATTAGTTAATGAAATACTTATTTTAGCTTATGAAAAAGTTCATTTCATTTTTTTTGTCTTACTTTTCTCTTCTAAAAGTGTTTCTAGAGAAGCTAACATCCAGACCCTTAGACAAATAAACAACAGAGAGGAGTATGATTAACTAATATGGACCCTTATCTATCTCTGTTTCTTCATTGATCATATCTTTCATTTGTTGCTAATATCAATATCAATTAAACGTTATACGATCGATTCTCCATTAGATAGCAACGATGCTAGACTATTTTCTTTTCTCTGTCTCTCTCTCACATTTTTAATGTTCTGAATTACTTGGTGACTTTTTTTGGTTAGATGTCAAAAGTTAGCATCGAGCAAAATTAAGATGCCAAAAGTGAAGTCTAAAGTTTTTTTTTCTCTTTCTCTAATTTATCTCTTGTTACACTGTATAAAGCAAGCTAGAAAAAGGAAAAATTATAAGCAGGGACAGAGAAAGTGTATTGAAACTTAAAATTTATTGCTACTTTACTTCAGGTATGCTTTCCAACGCTGGTTTCCACCCTTGAGAAACATCCTCACTCTTTTGAGACAAATCTTCAGTACCCTTCTCCTCATGAACTAGAGACAACATCTTACTAACCGAAAACCCTCCATTCTGCAGCATGTTCTGCAGCTCTTGCTTACTAATAACCACCTTAATCCTAACCACGTTACTTTTATGTACATCTTGGACTTCTGGTTCCGCAAACCTCACCTTCTTGTTGGTTTTTGGTGATGGTGGCAGAGGCACTAGGTAATATAACTGCCCTCTAAGCAACTTCGTGTGTGGCTCAAGATACCGCAGCACTGTGAGCGATTCAGACACTGCATGGCCAGAAAATTGTATCAGAACCTCTTCCACTTTGATGGGTGTTTTGTATTCAAGAACTTTCCCATCGGTTTTCACGATCTTCACAACGTTCTCTTGTAGCACCAAGCAGTTCCCCATGGCTGGCTTTTACTTTAGTGATTGCTTGGAAAGCAAGATGGTAGTTTAGTAGTAGTGCAAAGCAATTTGGTTTTGTGAATGCAAGAAAACGAGCTATGAACCGTGCAATATTTAAACCAAATGGGTTATGGGAAATGCCCTCATGTTGTTTCAAATATTACGAAAATACCTTTAGCTCTTTTGTCTTTTTAGGAAGTGGGATCGGAGTACGTAGCCGGTGGCTTATAATTATAAAGAGTCTAAATCAAGTAGTATGATATTATTTTTGTTTAATTAGTAATTTTTAATTTACAATCATATTAAATATTAAAAATGTGAGTTTTGGTACTTATGATAATATTATTTCATTCAAGCAAAATTGTTTCCGATAAAAAAATACATAGTATGTAAAAAAGAAAGAATGAAAAACGCGTGGGTTGTGACCGGACTTTGCTGCACTTGAGCATGTTGGATGCGGTGGGACCCTCAAAAGCTCAAGTGGTTGACCACTTGTGCACTATGGATTTTGTTGTGTCGACTAAATCCTGTGCCACACAGACTATTTGTTCCTCTGCCATCACCTACCGTTACATCAAATCAAAACATGCTCATTAAAGTCGGCAACAGTGTTGAAACTTCGAAGCATGCTACAAAGTTTCCTCCTCTGTTTTGTACCACAGGAATAATGAGCATGTTGTTTATTTTGCTAAAAGAGATGTAGATGCTTATGTCACAACCAGCAAACATGAAGGGATAATTATCATCGAATGTATACAGCTATATGGAGCTAACTTTCTCATGCTGTAGTTGTTAAAGCTAGGAGCATTTCGAAAATGCAGGATTAATACAGTTTCTCTAAACAGATGAGTGTTTATAAGTGACATTTGAGCTTCAATTAATTAAGTTAGGTGAACTCATTTAAAGAAATAAAACTCTATCAGTATTTGTTTTTATCAATTCATAAGACTTGAATTCTAAGCTTAAGAAACTTCAGGTTGCTTACAACTAAGTCTTGAAACACCAAACATTGATAAAGTAAAACATTATTATGATATTAATAGTTCTGCATTTTCCAATAAGTTTGATTTATTTTATTTTAATCTAATTATGAGTCATCCTAGTATATGTAGTAGGGGAAATTAAAGCTGACAACCGGTAACGATTAGTTAATTACATCAAATGGTCCATACGCAATTAATTCATAGCTTTAAATATTGAAATGCAAAAGCTGATCAATGTTATGATTGATCTGTCTTTAACATAAAATCGATCCTCATTTCAAAAATGATATTCAAATAAAGACTAGACCCTCTTGTGATGATAACAGCTCCTCTTGCGTGTGGTGTATAAGGCTTAATGCACGTTTAAAAATAGCAACCAGTTCCTATAGAAATGTTGTTTTTAGTTTTTATTTGCTTTGTTTGGAAACATTTGGTATAGGAATCTAAGACAAGTTGGGATATATACATTACATTAGCGTCGTTATCTCAACCATCGCATCATATAACATAGTTTGGTCTTGTGTCATTTTAGGGTAGTGGTGGTCCAGTTAAGAAAAAATTGAACGAAATTAGTCATTGCCAAGCTTTAACATGGTGTAGTTGGCTAGGCTGCAAATGTAACGCTAAAGGTTGAGATTTGATTTATTCTAAGTTTGAGAATTGAGAGCAAAGCAGCAATATCGGCGCAGACCAGACATGATCAGTTCAAAGAACCTGATTTGAAGCTTCGGTGTTGGGTGGGAGCTCTAAAATTATAATTTTGAAAGTACACTAAGGCCTTTGTTTACAATAAATAATATATATATATATATATACACACATATACACACACACAATATAATATTTTTAAGTTTCAGAAATTACTTTTAAAAAATGTTAATATTTTTTTCAAAGAATTTTTAAAAACACTTACATGATTATTAGTATAAGCTACTGGTATTTTAACCCATGCATTACGAAAAATTGTTTGTTTTATATAACTAAAATTTATATAAATAAATACTTTTAAATATATAATTTATAATATAATTAAAATTTGTATTAAATAAATATTTTTAAGCATATAAATTATATCATAGATTTACAATAAATAATATATATTATGATACAATTTTATTTTTAATTATTGATATTATTTAAGAATATTAAAATTAAGTTAAAACTAAAGATATTAAAAAAGATAGGTTGAAAGAGATAAAAAAACAATAAGAAAAATATTTAAAAAACACTTTCATCAAATAAACGTAGCTAAAAACACTATCGTTGATAAATGACAACTAAAAATGATTTTGTTTAAGATAATTATTTTAATTTATATATAGAGAGAAGGTTATTATATACATGTAAGGAGAGTATGACCGTATTAATTAGAATTTTGAAAACCGCCATAGCTTATTAAGCCATTCACTTAAAGTCAAAAATATAAAAGCATATATGATATGCATATTAGAAACGTATTAAAATTTGGAAGATAAAATACATACTGATTTTTGATATTTACTTACAACTTGTTAAATTGTTGATTTGATATTAAAATTATAAAAATATATGCTAGATATATGATGCCCTGAGCATTTCATGAGATAAGAGCATTCAAATAAAAATGAAAGAAAATCTAAGATGGAGAGAAAAAGTAAAAGTCTGAGAAAGTATATACCGTTTATATAGTTTACATATATAAAGAGAGAGAGAGAGAGAATTTTTTAACATATTTTTAATTAAAAATACTTTAAAAAAACATAATCAAAGGCCTTTGAGAAAGTATATACTGTTTATATAGTTTAAGTACCTTCTATCGTGTGTAAGTATGCTATTGTCCAATTTCAATAATAGAATTTTAGTGTAAGTAGATTTTTCAATAAAGAGTTGAAGAAATTTTTAACATAGAGAATGAGTTCTTGTAAAAGATCTTTCAAGATATATTGTTCAAAAAAGAATGAATTTTTTTTCCTTTTATTTTTCTTTCTCTAAGATCTCAAAATAAGATATACAATTAAAGAAAAAATTAAAAAAATCTTAAAAGATTTTTAGTCTTATATGATACTATAGAATCCATAAAAAAATATTCTAAAATTTCTATTAAATCTACTACTAAAAATATTTTAAGAAGCTGTCAACACGTATGCTTTGGAAATATGAAACTTCTTCCGCGGGGGGGGGGGGGGGGCCTGTTGTGTGTTAGTGGAGGTAGGAAATAGGACTATTCAATTGAAAAATCAATGGAATAAACATTACTGAAGCGGAGAAAAGGCAATGGCTTTCTTACAAGTTACTTTAACATCATTAGCAGGAAACTTATCTTCCATTAACTCATCTTTTGCTGATGATCATAGACAATATCCTCTTAGAGGAGAAATTATTAAGGTGACATTGAAGTATTTTATTTTTTTAATAGAAAATTTCCAAATTTAAATACATGTTATATAAAGATTAGTCAAAAATATAAATAATTATAATTCAAGATAACCTAATAATTTATCTTAGTTAGAGATAGATTTAAGGATAGAGAAATAATAGTTGTACAATTTGTATATTATTTTATATAATTGGAGAAAGAGAATGGTTCTTCTTAATAAAAAGGAGAAAGAGAATTGCGTAATAAGATAAATAATGTAATGAAGAAAGATTAAAACTAATAATATTGGAAGATAATTTGAATAAAAAATATTATATAAATAGTATTACTCTTAAGAATCTAAAATGAATAATAATCTTTCCATAATAAAATTTTAATTATCGTGATAAAAAAAAGAGAGAGATCATTCCCCCTCTTTTCATTTCATGCAAATTTGGGATAAAAGTTTTTTATATTTGAATCTCATATAAATAAATGATCTCTTTTCTATTTTTCCATTCAAACAAATGGTTAAGATTTAATAATATTTATATCTCTTCTCTCTCATTTATTTTCTATTTTTCCTTTCACTCAAGTTTTACGTAACCAAGCAAAGGACAAATGTTAATTTTTGTAAAAAAAACAAAATGTTTCAGTTTATCTGTTATTTTAAGAGTTTATGGTACTAGTAATTATTAATTTATCAATTATATGCTTATGTTTATCTAATTTTTAATTATTTAACATATTTATCATGAAATTAAATAAAGATAAAAATACTTAATAATAAATGTAAGATAAATTAATTAATTAATTAATAAGATAAATAAAGGATATATAATAGAAATAGATAACGAGTTTTAACAAATTCATTATATTTTTAATTCTCGTCTTACAATCTTAAACATTACTTGAAAACAAATGAAAAGAAAAAGCTTCACAAAATTAAAATTTAAGGTGAAATTTTGATTTTTTGATTTACTGAATCCTAATAAAAATTTACTATTTAAAATACTTAAAATCAAAATTAAAGACTTATATTAACACTTTTGTTTTGGGTTACAACAAAAAGTTTTATGCAGCAAATGATAAGTTATATGAGTGTGACTAGACAGTTGTGAAAAGAATCTAGCTAGCTACACATTTGGCATAAGACTCGACACTTCATGCGAAAAAATCTAATAGAATGAGATTACACTTGAACTATGATCCTTGCTTAACTACAAACATGTGTTCGTGATCTACAGTATTGTACTTTAATTAAAGTGTGAGATGTTCCTTATTAGATCATTGAAGTTCACAGAAAAATCTTATGCTTTTCTTTTTTAGGAAAAAATCTTATATGCTTTGTAAATAAAGTGTAAAGTGAAAGATGCTTTGGTTGAAAGCAGATCAAGATATTTATGTTTCTGATGAAAATATCATCAAAATCAGTTCAGGGAATTTGTTTATGTTTATACTTGGCAAACTACCACTGGTCTTAGCCGGATAAAGATAAACCACTTCCCCATTGCTCAATGCCAGCATATGCAGCTGTACCACTTCAAGCATTGAGGAGATATGAATCGATCCTTTTTGGATTAAAAGATGTTCTAGCTAGGTGACACACAAAATAATATCTGGCATCCTAAGGTGCTCAACCATGCTTAAATATACTTTTTTACGATATTGATTTTATTTATATAGATACTGAATATAGTGTAATCAGTTACGTAGGCATGATGCATGCACCTTTTTTTTTCTTCTTCTTAATCTTATTAGTGCCCCCACTTTAATTCCTTTAGAATGACTGTGGATTTATCGTAGTAGCCGGCTAGAAAATGATCATTAGAATATATATCTATGATGATACTACATCGACATCTTTTATGGAGAAAAAAGATGATAAATCTAATTATGGTATATTTGTGGGGCATGATGGTAGCAAGCAGTAAGAAAGTAAGCAAGCAACATAACTATTTTAAAAGTAAATAGATTAAGCAACTTGTGTGGAATTATATAATTCTCCGATGAGTTGGACCACTTATTGGTGAATGTTTCACACATCGAATCGAATAATTTTAAATTTTAACATAACATTTTTATTAAAAAATTACTTATTAAATATTTTTATTATTGATGTTAAATATGTTTTTATTTAATACTTTTATAAAAATATTGTAAAGATTTAAATTATTATAAAAATATATATAATATTACTCTCATCTATCTCTCGAAATTAATTTTGAGTTAAAAATACTTCTGCCAACGTTTATGAATGGCGGTGACAAGTTTTTCTAAAAAATTGTAAGTTAATTTGTAAAGATAGTAAAAAGGTTTTGACTTTTGAGAATAAATATCCTCTAACATATATTTTTTTTTCTCAAAATTATCCAAATATGTAGTGAATTTTTCAAATATTGTCTTTTTGTCTCTAATCTGTATTTTATTTGAATAGACTTAACTTCTTGTTTTCAATATCATTAATACCCGTAAATAAATCCATTTAAGACCTTGGAAGGGATTCGTATGTATTATATATTTTGGATCATACTCTACAGGCCAATATACCTCCTCTGATTTGCAGGCTAAAGCTGGACAAATCAAGGAATGATTTTGCTTTGTGAAGGGGATGAGAACGTGTAGGTTTTTTTTTTAATTCATAAAATTTATAATAATTCACGTATCTTATTTAATTAATTAAGTTAGACCTTTTTTATATTAAGATGATGGAATATTATAGTATTTGTATTTATATTTGTTTTTTTTATAAAATATACTTATATTTAGACTCATTTTATATGTGGATAATAAATTTATTATCTTTATTTTTATCCGAGAGGTACTTAAGTATAAGTATTCATATTTGAACTCTTTTTTAAGATAAATATATTTATATTATTTCATTCAGAATAAAAAAATAACAAATACAATTGAAAATATCTCAAATACATGATTGCTAGCTAAAGATCTTGACGTCTAGCTAAACTGTGAACAAAACAATTCATTTGTATAAGTGAACTACTCTACACTTTGATAGAAAACATGAAAATCAGAAAACGATACGTTTAAAATCAAGCCCAAACACAACATTCTGTGATCCAAGTTCATTGACTCATTGTATGGCTTGCAGAAGCCCCAGGTCTCTGCTTCCTTCGGTTTTGGATTGTCAGTGTTCAAAGATGATTTTGTTTTTATGAATTGCCCCTGATCATCTCGGAGAATGATGCCAACACCAAAGCATTGCTAATAATTACATAGAGTTGCGTCTATGTTGCATTTTATGAGGCCGACAAGAGGGTTTTTTTTTTTTTTTTTTTCTTCCAGGAAATGGTATTCCGTATTAACAAGATTGAATCCTACCTCGAATGGTCTTAAGAATATATATGCACTCTACATTAAAGAGATATTTATTTAAATTAATTAATTTATATATTAACCCAAAGTTTAAACATGAATCATGAAGACAAGGATTACACGTTGAATTAATAATAATAAAAATCAATTTTATTAATGGTTATCCAAATTAAAAGACACTAGTTAAATAAAGTGATTGAATAAAAATACTTAATATATTAAAATTCATATTGAATCATTCAAATAATATCTAAGACTAATTATTGACGAAAAAGAACCCATTGATGGAGGGGCGCCTCGGCCCGGGAAGGGGAGAATGGCGAGTGGTCAAAAATGACATACTGTAAATCTGTTGGAGTTTTTCTACGTAGGTTCGAATCCTGTCTCTCTCAAATAATTCTTTATCAGACTTTTTATTTATGAGGTCGAATTTCAGATTAATCAGGATATATTTATTTTTCATAATGAACCAGAGGATTAAGAAAAAAAATATGATTAAAATAAAAAATTTATTAATAGTTATGATATTTAATATATTAATAACATTAAATACTGTACTTTTTAATAAAAAATATATTCTTACTTTCTTAAACTTATCCTCAAAATACAATACTAATTTGCAAAACTAAAAAAATTAATGAATTTATGATAAAGACTTAGAGTCTTGTTACTAAGTCTTAAAAAAGATGTGTTAAATTATTTTTTTAATGACAAAAAAAATCCTTTTTCTTAACTATTACTCTCATATCAGCCCTTCCTTTATCTCATAATAATTATTGTGTAAATAAAAAAATAAGTAACAAAATAATTATCATTTTAAAATTTCAGTAACATAAATTGTATGATAATAATTTTAAAAAACAGGCATAAGATATTTTCTATTAATAAATTTATTTAATTTATAATAATTATTTTAAAAGACACATGTAGGATATTTTTATAATCGATAAATTAAAACGCATGCATGAAAGTTAAACTTAAAAGGCCAACAAAAATTAATTCAATTTGGAGAATATGAGTTCAAATTCTTCTTCTAATGTGATGACCCAATTAGTAAATAATTTATATCTTTATAAGTGGTTAATAAACTTTAGAACGTGATTGGTGAGTCATCTTAACTTTTTGATATATAAAAAATAAGCTTAAAAAGAAGAATTTCTAGTTTGATACGTCTATTATCAATGTAGAATTGAAGAAGGCTTTTCGGCATTTTTTGTCATTATCCACGACGCTTTTTGTCTAGGGGAATGCAAAGTTGGGCAGCAAAGCATGACCTCGTTCTTCATTGTGGCTCCTTGCTTTATTTCAATATGTAACTATCATCATGATTCATGAAAAACAAAAAAAGAATTAAATATTATATTTGTTCACGTTGGATTTCAAGGACTCAAACGGAAATATTACTTCACCATTTGGCCACACGGACATTCTCTCTTCAATTTGGTCTATGGCTTATACACTGGTCGAAGATGAGGGTGACAAGATAACGACAGAACATTGTGACACTTGCCTCTGAATGGTTAGACGGCACCGCTCAATCGCACTCGCTACTACTTTTTTCTCTTTCTAGAATTTATTACTCATTCAGAGGCAAGTGATAAGTAAATCTAATGCACCCAAAGATCATTGGTGCCACGTGTCTTGCAGGTGTGACTTCATTTTACATTCACATAGTAAGGACTAGACTTTAGTTTTGGACATGCACTTCTAGGTTGAGTGAGGGGGAATCACACGGCAAGGACCAGACTTACATTGTGTTTGGTATAGATGCATTGGGTAAAATATGAAAGTGTAAGAGAATGAAAAGATAAAAGATAAAAAGTTAAAGTTGTTTTGTTAACAGCCAGTATAAAGTTTTAAATTTTGCATAGTTTATCTAAAAGCCTTTTTAAGCAAAAGAAGAAAAAAAAAAAAAAGATGAAAGAAGGTGAAATGAACAATTAACAAGTTCTTTTTAAAAAGTCTCTGGTGAGCTCATGACCCTTATGGTTAATCCATGTAGCTCGTGATTTCATTTTGTATTTGATCTTTTACTTTGTTGTTATTTTGCGTGTGCATTTTCTTGTTCCTTGAAGATTTGGGTTCTCTTATGGTATATAATTTATTATGTCTTAGGTAAAAAAAATTGTTTTTCTTTGTTGTTAAAAAAAAAAAACTTTGTAACAAGCGCTTAAATTGTATTTTTGTTAACACATTATTTATTTTCTTTTACTTACCAAATCACTTAAATTCTAATATTTTTTCTATTTTCCACTTTATTTCATTATAATTGAATCATCTTACTTTTCACTCTATTTTACTTCTTTTCATTTCATACGTTTTCACTCTATTTTATTTTTTGTTTGCAAATATTTTAAATTAAATTTGTCTAATATTTTATTATATTGTAATTGTAAAATTAACTTATTATTTATACAAACCAAAGTATGCTTATGATAAATGTTAAATTAGTTAAAGTAAATATATTTGAATTTATTTATATTTAAAACAAAATAGTATTGATTTGGTGTAGATCAGTAGGATGAGATGAAAGATACCGAAGGGTAGGCCTGGTGATGTAGATTGAACTACCAACTTACCAAGTACCAACTAGTTATTATTTAAGATTTTTCATTTCATGATTAAGGTTTTTTATTTTGAAATTGTTTATATTTTAGGATTTATTTTATCTTTTGAAAGAAAAAAATCTTAGTGCAATATCTTTGGATTTGTATGGTTATTATTATGTTGGGACTTTATTGCATCTGGGCCTATTGAATATTATTGTTTTCATTTACAGAATACTATTGCTTTTCTGTAATAAAAAAAATGATTTGCTTTGCCTATTGAATATTAAAAATCTTAAACAATTTTACCTGTTGAATATTATTGTTTTCATTTACAGAATATTTGAGATTAAGAGAAATGCTTTGCTTTTTAGAGGAGTATTTTAGGTTTATTTTTCCACTTTCCCTTCACTTGGACTACAACAACGGGCATATTGAGATATTTGTAAAGAAAATACAAATAACACGATTTTTAATATGCCTTTTCTAACACATCTATTATTAAAAATTAATGTATCAACTCCTAAATAGGAATATACCTCATTTGCGAGTGTTTGGACACACGTCTGAAGCGTATAAAATCAAGTGAATTTTTTTTTAAAAAAAATACGTGTAGCATGCAACTAAAAAAAGTGGATTAGGATCATGTGAATAGGAGATTGCCAGCTTTTTAGATTTGTGGTGTTCTTGTGTTCTAAGTTGGATAGCTCAGGAGTTTATTTTATTTTATTTTTGTTATTAGAGATTTATTAGGTTCCATTTCTCCTAGTTAATCTTATTTTTTCTCTATTATTTTCTGTACAACTTTTTAACATAATAGTTATGGTGGGACTTCCAAATCCTGCTGTTGGGTCAATTTGGGTTAACGAGAGCTGTCAATATTTAAGAAAAACTTGTATCATGACTCACTAATGGTAGTATTTTCATTGTCCAAGTTAGACTAATTGTTGCTGATTTTTGTCCCTCAATCATAGCCCTTTTCCTTTTAAATTCAATCCTCATCCACCAAATGACCCACGTATTTTGCTCCAAATCCAATGGGTGCTCAATGTGGGCGAGTTACACG
Source organism: Glycine tomentella (assembly GCA_007407185.1). Lineage (NCBI taxonomy): Eukaryota > Viridiplantae > Streptophyta > Magnoliopsida > Fabales > Fabaceae > Glycine > Glycine tomentella. The sequence continues at coordinate 2,509,263 of PYAF01005492.1, forward strand.
GGCTATTACCAAAACCTCCTTTTCAATACAATAAGGCTTGAATTTTCTAACAATAAAAAATGATAATGATATCACACATTTAATTAAGAATTAATTCTTTTTCATATTTAATTATTTCAATTATATATATAATCAAATTATTTTCTTTTATCCAGAACTTATTTGAATAAAATTTAAAATACAAAATTACTTTAGACTTTTTTATTTGAATTAAAACAAATTTAATATTAGTAGTTTTGACCTTTTTCATGAATTGACTGTACTAAAAAGAAATACTAACAAACTTACAAAAGGAATTAAAGTTAGAAGTATTAAACTATATTTTAAAATACTTTTTAAAATTATACGTAATTTTTATATAATATTATTGATAGTACTTGTTATTATTGTCGATGTCAAAAGAAAATGTAGACAGATTTTTTATTTTTTTTTTACATAAAGGATGCCAAAAGCTCCTTAGTATCGAAAAAACAAAAAGCTAAAAGCCCAAACTAAAAAATCACGAAAGAAAGAAACAATCAATATATATATATATATATATATATATATATGTGTGTGTGTGTGTGTGTGTGTTGAATCCAAGTAGGAGGCATCCCAAAGATATGATCACCTTCTTCCATTCCTTGTCCAGGCTTGGCTAGGGTATTCACTGCCTGGTTTGCTTCCCGAAAAATATGGTTGCAACTGACGTAATGGTCCTAACCAGCCATGTTCACTACTTGATTCGCCAAAGAGTAGCAAGGTGCTCTCTAACACATCCTTTATTCAAAAACTAAACCGCAAGAGCAAAATCAGACTCCATTATGATAATTTCATGAATCCCTCTGTCATGAAGAATCTTCAAACCATGGTAAACTGCCCAAAGTTTTGCTTTAACTAAAGAGCAGGATCCCAACTTGTACTCAAAGGCACCAAAGTGGTATTTTATTATACCACCACAAGATACGTCTTGGCTCTAACAGCAGCTTGATCACTGTTTAACTAGTAAGCTGCCTAAAGGGGGAAGAGACCACTGAATATAGGAGTTATTATGCTGACAACTCAAACTAGGAAGAATGGGAGACCGATATGAAAAAGTCTTTCAACAAATGCACTTAATAAATTTTAAACTATTTTTTTTTAAAAGCAAGTTAAACATTAAAAATATCTTGTGAGGAATATGAGTAATTATATAAGTGAACCTGATACTATATCTTAATCCAAAACCTTAAGGCTCAAATTTATGAATCTTATCTTCACTTATATGGTATTCAACTATGTGAGACTTCACTTCACACTTGTACTCCAACCATCTCTCCCTCAGGTGCGAGTCTGTTCTACATGATAGTCTCTCCCTTGAGCGAAAGTCATGTTGAACCATTAGTTCTGATACCAGTTGTTGGGAAGTCAAGGGGGAATACTGAATAGATTTTCATTAATGGGTCATGAGCAACCATATAAGTAGACCTGACATCACGCATTAATCTAAATTTTTAAGCCTTAGATTTATTGGTTTTGCATTTACTTATATAGTGTTCAACTTTCTCATTCTTATATGAAATAAAATTTCACCTCACACTTATACTTAACATACTTGTTTGGTAAAATTGAATATGAGCTTATATATTAATTTTTGTGAATCTTTGTTTTCATTTATTGTTCAATATTTTTTTCTCACAGGGATGCTCCATCGCCTTCCCCACCCACTCAACTCTCCCCCTTCGACCTTCCTTAATCCATTCTTTTCACTTTTTGTTCTCTTCCTTTCCCTGCCTCCATTCATTCTTTCCGGTGTCAGCGGTGAAAGGGATCTCTTACCTGCACATAATGTGGAGCCTCTGGACAACAAGATACTTAATTTTTTATTACCAATGCACTAGTTAACATAACCCATCTAGAAATTAATTTAGAGAAATCTACAAATCCTTAGAAATATCTTATCAAAATTAATTTCCAAAATATGTTAAATTTACTCACAAAAATAAATTTCTTTCGAAAATCATATTCTTAAAAATAAATATAAAAAAAGACAGAATGCGTAGAAGAGGAGGAGAGTGCAAATAGAAATGGCCAATATTCAAATTTTTGACCGTTGGGGCCCGTTGCAGACAAGTAACGGTTGGGACAAGAGGAAAAACTTCCAGAGCCGTTGCCTTCAACTTTTCGTCTTCTCCAATACCTTAAAACTAAAAAAGGAATCAGACAGAGAGAGAGAGAGAGAGAGAGAGAGAGAGAGAGAACCTCACTCACTCATGGGCTGCGTCTCCTCAAAACACATCAAGAAAGACCTTAAGCAAGAAGAAGTCATTGTCACCAATGGCGGCGGTTACGTGAACCATGTCGTATCGCTCACTTCCTCCACATATGGAGCACTCATGTCGGACAAGGAGAAGGAGCAACACCAACTTCAACTCACCGTCGAAGAATCCAAAACATCTCCACCTCGGATTCGCGAAGAACCCGAAGTTATCAACGCTTGGGAACTCATGGAGGGTCTCGAAGAGGGAGTGCCCATTTCAAACAACCCCATGAAAAGCCCCAAGTTCACACCTTCCCTTCGCGGATTCATCACCACCGACCCAAAACCCAAAACCAAAACCACCCCCTTCAAATTCCTCAATCAATTCGGGTCCCCCAAGAGTCTCAGGAAGTTCACAGGGAAAGAGAACAAAATTGAAGTGCAAGTTCACCCCAATACAGGTGTTAGACGCTTGGATTACAATTTTAGCCCAAAGGGTATTCTCAAACCCTCCAATTTTTGTTCTCCTCTAAAAGGGTCCCCGATTCGTGCTCGAAGGAACAGTTTCGGGAGCGACACCAAACGGAGGAGTCCTAGTCCTCTGTTCGATCCAGAGATTCTCGCCTCTTACGAAAAGGAACTCTCCGAAGAGGAAGAACAGATCAAGAGAATGGTTTGGGCCACCCCAAGACCCGAAGAGTCATAAAATCTTTGGATTCACAAACTTTCAGTAAGACATTTGAGGAAAAATTGCCCCCCGGAGGGGAAAATTGCGTTGTCATTTACACCACCACTCTAAGGGGAATCAGAAAGACGTTTGAGGAGTGCAACAAGGTAAGGTCCATTATCGAGTCCTATTGCGTGCACGTGCTGGAGCGTGACGTGTCAATGGATTCGAGGTTTAAGGAGGAGTTGCGGAAGTTGATGGGGACCAAGCAAGTTAAGGTTCCGGTTGTGTTCGTGAAGGGAAGGTTTGTTGGGGGTGCTGAGGAAGTTGTGAAGTTGGAAGAAGAGGGAAAATTAGAGGTTCTCTTTGAAGGGATTCCCCCCAAGGCTTTGGGGGAGTGTGAAGGGTGTGGTGGTGTGAGGTTTGTGATGTGCGTGGAGTGTAATGGAAGTTGTAAGGTTTTGGATGAGGATCGCAAGAAGACTCTGAGGTGTGGCCAGTGTAATGAGAATGGACTGATTCAGTGTCCTATGTGTCGTTAAGGTTGCTGGAAATGGAGTGTGTGGTGTTGTTGGTTTGTAGGAAGAGAGAGAGAGAGAGACAGAACAAGCATGATGTGTGTGTGTGTGCTACGTTGTTAATTTGTCATGTTCCCAGTGTAGGGTTCTAAAGCGTGTTTTAGTTCCCTGTTTGATGCTTGATTCTTTGGTTCTCTTGTATTTTGGGACACTGGTTGTTCCTTCTCTAATCTAATTCTAATTTGCTGCACTATCATTAGCTTTTTTTTAGTTCCATACTTGTTACAATTTATTCTTTGCCGTTTCCAAACATGTTTTTCTTACAGAAAATCTTTAGGTATATTTTCGCGGTAATGAAAGAATTGAGCATTCCTATTTGCATCACATGGTAGTTGTCTCAAATCTCAATATCTATCTATATATAACTTGAGGTGGGATTAGGATGCACCATATATATATAACTGTTTAACTTTAAATAATGTTATTTAATTTTATATATATATATAACTGTTTAACTTTAAATAATGTTATTTAATTTTTTTTATTTGAGCAAATAATACGAAGTTGTTTACATAAACAATCCTTGTGTAACTAAATTTATGCAAAGTTAAGTATATTTTTCAATCATTGTAGGATCTATAAAATTAATTTAAACATTTATTTTAATAATCTTAGTGTTTGAGTGAATTTTTATATAGTGTTTTAATCTATTTAAAATTATAAAACCCACAAAATTAAATTAAATAATTTATTTAAGCAATCATACATTTTAAATAAAAATGCTCTAATAAGTTTATGTTATTACCTTAATCTTTTACTTTTAAAAGGCTATTTAAAAAGATCTAATTACCATTGTTTAAAATAATTTTTACTGCCTTAATTAAAATATACATAAGTTGTAAATATCATAAAGAATTATTTATTTTTATAAATAAAAATAGAAATTATTAGCAATATTTAACAATTTTACTTAATAAAAATTGAATTATATATAATATTTTACATTAATTAATACTACTAAAGAGAATAGTAGTATATGCTTATTTAACAATAAACGTATAAAGTTGAATTTTTCAATTTTTGCATTCTTGAAGTCAAGAAGTTTTCATAAACAAATTAAATTATATTAAAAAATAAGATAAAAAATTAACTAAAAGAACTCATAAAATAAGAATAAGATAAAGTGAAAATACAATTAAAATTAATAATAAGAATTGTAACATTTTATAATTAAAAAAAAAAAAAAAAGAATGTAGCGGTGAGGGAGAAGCAACCCTTGCTTTGTAACGGTGAGGGAGAAACAAGTGTTATTCTGCCCTTGGGTTGGGGTACTATCAATGGCACTATTTGTCTTATGCAATGGACTTAAGTTGTATTGTGGAATCTAGCTACCAAAAAATTCAGGTTCATTCCTCATGGTTATGCTGAGTCTGTAACACCTTACTGCGATCCTTTGGTTACATATCAAGGATTTGGTTATGATCGTGCTACAAATGACTATAAAGTGATTCGATACTTATCATTTTTTCCTCGACGATCTGATGTGCCAGTGCCTCAGTCATGGAAGAATATGTCTCTCCGCCCCTTTTATACAGTGTGACTTGTGTCAATTACGCTTGTCATGCTTGTTAATTAGTATATGTTCACCGTATTTATTTAGGTTCATCCGATAACTTTTGTATTTAATCTTAAAAATTAAGAGTTTATTGAGTTATTTAATGATAATACTCATAAAATAATTTATAGTAATAAATGATTATATAATATTTATAGGTTGATCATGATAATAAATTTAATTTTGGAGTATAAAAATATGAATTGATCAATTTTTTTGGATATATTATATATATATTTCAATTTTTTTAATATATATACAGGATTAATTGGGTCAATGACTCCTCTGAATCACTAATCGTTCGACCGAGTCAATGATTGCCGATTTTCATACCATGAGTACAACTACTTTTCTCATATCAATTTCGGGTGAACTCTGTGAAAGAATCATGGACTAAACTCTTCAGTTGGGTCCTTACCTTGCGTTGACACTCTTATTGGAGTAAGACTTGAGGAGGGTGATATGCATCGTATCGGAGTGGGGAAGTAGGGCAACATATTCTTCAGAAAGAATGATGGTGAACGAGTCTCGTTTGATTTGAGTGGGAAGATTGAAGAGCTTGGTGTCAAAGGAAAGCTTCATTGTTGTCAGGCAGTAATCTACTTTCTTCCAAGTGCAGAAATAGATAATTAATTTTTTTTTCTTTGTTTTCACCTAAGAGGTTATCAATATTTTACCTTGTATAGTGTGACTTGTCAATTACGCTTATCATGCTTATGAATTAGTATATGACAAATTAAGAAACCACTTGATCATATGAATATTCATTTATCAATTTATTTTGAAGTTTACTCTCTTTCTATTTGCAAATTTCTATTTAATTGTAAGAATGATTTGTTGCTTTTATTGAATGACCTCTAGCTTTACGTTAAAATGGCACATATTTGGGAAACTTGATAATCCAATGCCCAACATTGAACTTCATCATCTTTTACTTTGTTTAATTTTGTACTTTATTAGTATTAAAAAAAAACCAGCTACGGGAATCCAATGATATATTATTAGCATTGAACTTCATCCTTTGCAGCGAGCAGAAAGCAGCAAGCAGCATGCTCATCTGCAGATGGAAAGCAGTTGTTCAAAAACAGCTTTAGACAAGGGAAAGCTTAATTTACCAGTGGGAAAAATATCGTGAGTAAAGATTGTCATACCGCGAAATTATGTAAAGTAATCAAACCAAGTTGAACACAGCAGAATAAAAAGAGATCTATTTTGAATTTAAAATATAATTCTACAAATAAAAAATATGAACACATATTCGAATATAAATTATTGGAGTATAGAGTTATTTAATATTGTGAAGATTGCAAGTGTACCCATACTGAACCTTTATTCGTCAATAATTTTGACAATGAAATAATAATCTTAAAATATTGGTACTCTAAGAGATTGAGAAAAGAAGTGATAATTGTGTTTTTTAACATGCAGCTTAAGACTCTATTTATAATATTTCAAATAAATTTAAAATCACTTATCACATTATCTTATCTTTTAAGCCATCTAAAATATTATTTTTTGTTACCTTATGTTGCTAATCATGTAGCATTTTGAAATTAAAATAATAATTGATCAAGGCCAACTTGTAAGTAGCAGATTTTTTTTTCAAACCCAAATATCTTAAATTATTTATATTTTCAGTGCTAGCAAAAAATATATTAATATTTCATTTAGAAAATTAATTAATCATTTGATCATATTAAATTTTCTAATTTAATTAATCATCAAATACTAAAATAATTTACTTAACAAAGATTATAACACTCATTTATATGTGACCTAGTAGGTTCAATGCTAAAATAGTAATGTATTAATCAAATTAATATGCTAATCAAGCTAGTCATCTAGTAACATCCCTAAACATCCAAATAGCATGAAGCGTTTTACTTTTAACAACCATTATAAGAATAATATAATAGTATCTCTACATTTTCATATTAACTCTAGAGTATGTTATTACTACCAAACTCTATTGAGTTAACTTATAATGACCTAAAAAACTCATTTCTTCTTTCATTTAATTTTTCTGGCCATGATATAATTTTTTATTCATAGAGCTCAAACTCATTATCAATAGTTAATTAATTCCTTATTAATTAATAATTAATTCTATAGGTATTTAATCATATTCAATATTCATTCAACAAGTGCTCTATAGCATTAGGATGTCCGAAATTAAAACATAACAAATAATCTGTTAATTACTATGATAACCTCATGTCAACAAAAATTATTAAACCTCTTCTTGAGAATTTTCTACTGACAATTTATGGTAAATTTAATCATTGAAAATTTCAATTGAGTCAGTTCAATGATCACATTCACATATGATTCATCTATTTAAGTAAATTAATATATAAAATCTATTAATATTTATCCAATAAATAATATCACATATATATTAATCTGTCCGAATTATTGGTATTCTATTTACAATAATCCTATGATCAAGAACGATTTAGATTAAAGTTAAACAGAACTTATTTCTCATTATCATAATTTCCATTATGATATAAAGTCTTTAATTTTAATTAAAGACATTATCAAAACTATTTAATCAAATAATAAAATATGCTAATGAAAACAAAATAATATTTTATTATTAAAACTTGAATTGATTACATAATAATTTGGATAATGGGCATACAGATTTATTCCCAAGAGTTATCAATGGGAAAATTTATGGTGAATAAAGATTGTCATGCTGCGAAATTATGTAAAGTAATCAAACCAAGTTGAAACATTTGAATATTACATAATCTTTGAATATATAGAGACAGCAATATAGACTGACAACTAACCAACCAACCAGGAAGGAGAGATTAATCATTTTGATGAGAAAATTAGTATGTAATTCAGATGAACTAAATGTGCTGAATTAAGATAGCGAATAAAAAAAATTAATATTATCCATTCGCAGCAGTTCCTGTAAACCATTGGATGCTCCAAAACCAAATACAATGCAATACTAGTATGTAGCGGTTGCTAGCAATTTATATTTTAAATTTGACTGCTATTAAGACTGAGTTGGTGTGTTTAATTGACTCCCACTGTGAAAGCATGTTTCGAAACAAATCTCCCTTTATTTTGTTTACCAGTATTTTCCTTTTCAAGGATGGAAGATTGATCATCCAAGTTACGCGTGTGCTTTAGCTTCTCAAGAATGAATCCAAACTTTTGTGTGTATAAGTACAAATTTACCAAAAACCTCATCAGTAGTTAAAAAAATTTATCTGCTTCTATAACTTGCGAAAATCTTCTCCAAACTCTGCTTCCCTGCACGACATCTCTCAACTGTTTTCCAATCCTTCTACTAGATGACCTCACTTTTATTTAGGGACAGAAGGAAAAACTTGCACAGAATCAGATAACGGACTTCAGATTAATTTAGAAGACTAGTTGGTTGGGCTGGACAAAGAGAACCGTGCAGGATATAAGGAGGCCCAATTCGTTATTGTCATCTTGGACGTGTGGAATACAAGATGTCAATTGGAGCAGACATATTATTGTAGGAGATAAAAGTCGTACTCTGATGTTAGGACATAACATAATGGTGAGTTTGTTCAAATTTTAACAAATAATTTTAAAATAAGTATTTTTTATATAAATATTTTTTAAGAAGTAAATATGATTTATTTTTTAAAATAAACAAAAATTATTATTTTCTAAACAGAAATAATATATATAAACACACTAAAAAACAAAAAATATTTTATTAAAATAAACATCTATTTTAACAAATAAATTTAAATAAACTGACTCAATATAATATTGAGTCCAATGCCTTTTGTTTTCAGTTTTGTTAATATAATAATGTTACTTCTGATTTGTTTGGATTTCATTCATCTTTTTTTATTTAATAGTCTCAACAAAGCGTATAAAAGTAGCCTATTGAACGATTGTATGTGTGAATGCAACGTGTTTCAACCTTAGTTGTTGTTTAAGCTAGAGTCTTCCACTCTTCCCGGTCAAAACCTTCACCGTCTAACCTAAAAAAGAAAAATTAAAGAAGAAAAATTGAGAAACCCAAAAGTTTGTTTTATGAGGTGATGGCCGAAAATTAAATTAGCTACAGCTTGCAAACATGATTCAACGGCGAGTTAGGATGGAAAGCGTTGAATCTTTTGTCATTGGGTTTGACATTTTGGCCATTTTGGTAAGTGTATTATCATTCTCCTTTGACATGTGATCCATGGAAAATCAAAAGTCCAGCTCCACCTTGTAACACGGTCATCTACCTTAAAGATCAACGCCACGACACGAATTGATGGTAAGATAAGATTGAGGTTCAACTCTGATCTTTCCATAGTCCCATGTAATATAAAAATCCGTAGATGTATGATGCAATATAAACACTTTGACGCATTTTGATTTCAAACCAAAATTATGGAATTAATAGGACTTGAAAAATAGTTTCTAAATTTTCTAGCATGTTCCCTTTGCAAACTTCTCTCATAATCTATTGAAATTTAAAATGATTTCTCAAATTAGTTTTCTAAAAGTTAACGTGCACTTTATCAATTTCTTGAAAAGGCATAAATATGCTTATCTTTCATGAAAAAAAAAAGTGAATCTTATAAAATTTAATTAACCTGTCGCCATAATAGGTGAAAAAGAGAAGGAAAAAAAATATATTTTCCTAATAAATATCGATAGCCAGTGTTCTTTAGAGTCGTCAAGCATTATGAGTTACTACAAATAATAAAATAAAAAACGCTATGAATTACTAATTTGAGATTACACTGAAAGAAGATATATATTGGTAAATATTGTAAATTCGTAATGACCTTTATATGATTAACGTAAAGGAAGGCAAGATAGAAAATTAATTACATTTTAATTACGTCAATTACTATAATGCCCTTTATATGATGACTAATTATTTAAAACCCTTTTTGATTAAGGGATTTTCTATTGAAAATATATAAAATAAATTCAATATTTAATTTTTTAAGGAAAAAACTTCGTATAATGTGTACGTGACATACAATAAAAATCTCTTTTCGTAATGTGTATTGCATAATACATCAAGAAAAATATTATATCCTCCTATTGATGTTTATTTTTATTAATTCTAAGTAGTTTATAAAGCAAAAATTAAATGAAAATTAAATTATCTACTATTCTAAAAAATATACAACGTATTTAATTTTTAATTTAATTTTAGTGAGTAAAAATATTTACTAGAAAATATTTGAAAAAAAAATTCTTCCATTTCTCTTTACATATCGTTTAATTTGTTCATTATGTTAAAATTATTTGTAATTTAATCTATCCTTTATCTCTTATTTATTATTTGAGTATTTCATTAACTAATATTTCCCCTTTTTATAAAAATATTATAAGAGAAATAATAATTAACAGTATCATTAAATTTAAAAATAACAGATAAATAAATAAATTCCCTTTAAAATGAGAGGTAAAGAGAAACAAAACTAGTGTTCTAACCTCAAAATGGTATCTGCGGTTAAAATATGGATATCCTCCAATCCGTGCATTGATCTTTTAATTCATCAAAACTGTGCATCTGCGCAGCTCTAGTCTCCCTTAACTATATAGAATTCAGAAACAGTAAAACATTAACACCCATGCTTAATAATTTTGCTTATTGAAAAGGAGAGGAACCGGCAACGCATGCACCGTTGGACAATTCATACAATTATTGAAACCCAAGAGAGAAAATTAAAATATACAATTATACATACATCTGCTGAATTCAAAGAAACAAAAACCACTCATGACTCGTGTATATTTACAAGACAAAACTTTGTGGCAATAAAATAGAGCTAGAAAAAACACCAACCAACCCAGTAGATTCAATCAAGCACAGTACAAAACGAAAAAGATTTTACATTCCAAACAGTAACAAGTAAAATTTGTTCAACGCGCCACGTCACCCCCTGGAAGCACTCTTCCAACGCCTTGGTCCCAAGCCAAAAGACTCGCGAGTCGCGATATTTTTATAATTCTTTTTTTATCAATTGCTTACATCCAAGGGCAAAGGGCCCCACTTCGTGGTTGCCTCGCCGAACTGCTACCTTCATCCAATACTACTGTGCCACGTGGCCCTCTGAATCACCCACTCCCCACGACTCAGACCTTCTCCCAGACGCGAACCGCATCATGCCACCCAAACCGGGCGGTTCGCTCTCCGACACGCTGTTTCGCGAGACTGACTCCTCGAACGACACGTCGTTCAAGCTCGAGGTGCTGTGCCGCCCTCTAGAGTAGTTAACGGCACCGCTCTTCGTCTCATAAGTTGAGTCCGCGGCCAGAGGATCGGTTTTTTTCCGGTCCGGTTTACCTTTTCGACCGGACCGGAAAATAGAGCGAAAACTCTCGAAAAAACCGGGTTTCTTTCCGCTTCTGTTGTGTTTTTCTTTGGCGTCTGTGTCGGGTAAAGACTTTCGTGAACTTCTCAACTTGCGATTTCGATCGCGCTTGGATCTGACTCTTCCCATGCAAGAGACTTTGGGCGAAGACGGTTCGACGAGTCCTGACTCAGATTTTCCGACCGAAACGCTGCGTTTCGGGAACAGCCTGATGTTACTGGGCTTGTTGTGGTTGCGGCGGTTCTTGACGTCGACGAAGGAGGTTTTCTGCGGCTTCGGTAAGCCAATGATGGTGGAAGCCTTGGACTTGAAATTGAGAGAGAAACGCTGGGAGTTGTTGTTGGAGTTGATGGCAGGGTTTAGGTTTGTTGAATTATTATTACTTGCCTTGGTGGATTCTTTGCGCTCGTAAATGGCGTTGCGCTCCCACCAGTCGTATTCCTCGTCCCTCGAGAGCCAGAACGACTCCGGCGGAGAATCCGGGTGGGGCTCCGGCGGATCCGTGGGGTGGACGTCGTCGGCCAGGGTCTCACAGGCGATTTTCCGATCGCTGGATCCGCCGGCGCACGCTGAAACCAGTGATTCCACCTGTAGCATCGATCCTAGTTCGAAATGGAAGGGTTATTAAGAGAGAAACAGAGACAGAGACAAGTAGTGGGAAATTGTTTAAGGATTGTGTTTGTGACTTGGTGGTGTGGGGTGCGGGAGGAGGTGGAGAGAGAGAGAGTATATATAATTTGGAGGGAGAGGTTTCAACTTGCTTACTCACGCTATTTACTATAGCGGTGCTTTTGTTTCGTTTTCAAGTTGACAAATAAATGCCAACTATTCATGTTCAATTATTTTAGTATTAAAATCATGATAAAACTTATTTTTAAATAAGTCTAATGATCTATTTGTTATTTTATTATTTTATTTTTGGTTTTTATTTTATTTTTAGTTAAATTTGCTTTGTTATCTTTTTAAAAAAAGTATTTTGATAATTTATCTTATTTTTTATTCAATTTAATAATTCGATCCATTTTAAATTAATAATGTCGTTCATTTTAAATTTTTTTTTTAAAGTGAAGTGATAAAAAAGAAAAAAAACATTTTTAAATTATTAACTAAGTCAATCTTAAATAAATTAATGAAATAAACTAAATATAAAAATGATATAAATAATTAAATTAAACGAATAAAATAAAAATAATTAAAAAAATAAAAATAAAGAATTAAACTTAAAAAAAAAGATAAAAAAATTAAGCTGAACCAAAAAATATAATAAAAAAACCAAATAAACATCTAACCTTTTAAATAAGATTATAATATAAGTGCGACTCAAAAATCAAAGTTATATGCCTTACTGTTTTATTATATTTTATTAATGAGGATATTTTAATTTTGTTACATTATTATTATTTATTAACGAGGATAGGATATGCAGCGCATAGCATAAAGTAGTTTTAATTTAATCGGTATTCAGTGATCTTAAGCTTAAGAGGGATGTTACTTCTAAAAAAAAGTTTATGATTTAACAACATATTCACTGGCATATTTTGTTTAGAGTAAATTAGTCATGAATCTTATGTGTTTTTAGTGAATTGTAGGATACCTCTTTGTTATTTTTTATTATTATCATTTTTTTAGTATATAATATTTATCCTTGATTTTTTTGATAAGTAATAATTATAAAAACTTTGGTTGATCATTTTCATAAAAATTTCATTTTCAATAACTTTTTTTAATATGAAATATTATTTAAAAAGATCCAACTTAATAATACTTGAACCAATAACTTATTAATTATGTTTATGTCATTTCTTCCTTTAAAAAAATTTAAATGTTTTTCAAGTATAGCATCCAATACTCATCCCTCTAAACATGCATGTTTACCCAAATAAATGAAAATACTATTTTGTTTATTTATGGCAATGTCATTTTTATATTCGATCTCGTTATATGATTACACTCTTATTTTCTATGATTACACTTTTATTTTCTGTATTTTCTTTCAACTACGCCTAGTGTCTCTTCATTAAGTTTATTAATATAAAATTTGTATATATATACATAAATGTATCGTTATTTTTCTTATATATTATTGATTGTTATATTTATTAAATATAATATATTATTAACTTTAATGAATATAACGATAATATACGTATATTAAATATATAATTTTAATTGAATTTATATATATTAAATAAAAAGTAATTATAGCTAAAATTAATGTTTACTTTTATATATGTGTGTATATTAAACAGATATTTCTTATTATTCCTTAAAAAATAATTTATAAAATTTATTTTAGAATAGAAAAATTGAAGTATACATAAGTATATAATATATATTATTATAATATTTGTATAAATACATTATATATGATTTATTTTATAAATTACGTTTTCACTTTCTTGGTTTTTTACAAATTGTGATACCCTCTATTTACATATAGTTGTTAAAGATGTTATAAGAAGGTGTACAAAAGTAATATCAAATAATAGATGAGTATTAGGCACAATTCAGATAAAACACAGATTGTGTGTAATTTATTCTATCTTTTTTGTGGACCAAATTAAAATTTATCAAGATCACAACTTTTTGGTGTCCTATATTTGAAAAAAATAGTTTTCAAATGAGATTATTAAAATTTATTAATAATCTTAATTAACAATTTTTTAAAATAAATTGATAAAGCTAATTAGTATTAATTAATTTTCTTAATTAGGACATAAATTAATTATTTTTACTTATGTTTTAGAGCGAAACGGGTAAATGGGATAAATAAAAATCAATGAAAGCATATCCGTAATTTAGCTTTTCAACAATTCATCTTTCAAGTTTCCGAAGAGAGAGAGAGAGAGAGAGAGAGAGAGAATGAGGAAGAAAAGCATTTATTTTTTGTCCTCCTCAAATGCATACGAAAGCAATGGCGAAGCCAAACGCTTATTCGCCCTTGGTTTACAATTTGTATATTTTAAAACAGTGGGTAATCACTTTTTTTTTTAGTTTCAAGTTCTTGTTTATGTGTATGTGTGTGTGTTTTTTACTTGTCCCACCCTTAAATTGCTGTTGTTTGATGGCTCGTCCAACGACTTGGCTCTTCATTGCTTGCTGGCTGGTTCGGCGTCGGCGTCCAACATTCCGTTTTTAATGATGTTAACTAAGAAGAAGAGCTTACCCGTGGGTGATCTAAATAAAAATGTTCATAATAATTAAAAAATTAAATAAAGTTAGTATGACACAAAGTATAACTCAAACTTGTCTTGAAAATATATATGGTCTAATTTCTAAAACTCAAATATTTCAAAATCAACCTTGGGCTATTTTGGATGAGTAGGATAGGACAAGCCATGCTCTCGTATGAGAATCTCACTTTCCACTTGACATAAGAGAATTATATGAATATAATATGTATGGATAAAGCTTTTTATAACCACTTATAAGATAAAATAAAATATTTCTAAAAAAATAAGACAAAAAATAAATAAACTTTTGTCATAAACTAAAACTAGTTTTTTCATGAGTTAAAATCAATTTTTTTATAAAAATTAAATGAAAAAACTTTTACAAATCGGTTATGAGTAAATTAAATGGTTTAATGTTATTTTTTATTTATTATATTTTACAGTTATTTCGTTTAGATATATTAAATTTTTTTAAAAATATATTAGTCTCTTATATTTTCAAAATATATCATTTTAATTATTTTTTAATTTTTCATTTGAAATATTAATATTTTATTAGTTTGTAAAAAGTTTGTTTTATTATTTTCTCATTTTCTTTTCTTATAAGTATTTCATAAAATAAATCATCTAAACAAAATCCTAAGCATTTAATTGGTCAATGAAAACTTCTCGGTTATTATCACAAGATGTCTAATTAATTTTTTATATAAATGTTTTTAACAATTACGTTAATAACATGTTATATTTTTAATCATTTTTAAATTATTGGTGTATGAAAGTCACTTTATGTTGTACTTTAACTGATGTGAGACATCGAGAAGAATGATATCAAAATTTAAGTAGTACCCATTTTAGGTATGGGATTCCCTAGAAAAAAAGGTATTTATGGGATTGTATTTTAATTTAAATTAGAATTTTATTTTGATAACTTGTGTATTAACAATTGACATTAAAAGTTAATGTATACAAATTTGTTAGTTGTTGTAGCAGACAATTTTTTATTTTATTTTTGCATTTAACTCGTATAAAAGAATCACAATCTTTGTTATCGCAGGAAACCATGATGCCTTGAACTAATTGAGGACATTGTTTGGAGCTTTGGATTTGGTCTTTCGTGTATGAAAATATTTTTTGTTTAAGCTCCTTTTTGTTTTATTATTATTGAAAATTAATTTTCGCATTTTTTAATGAAAATACAAATTTTAATGTTTTTTTCTTCAAAATTTAAAAAAGAACTCTATCCAATTTTATAGTTATGCTAAACTGAACAAGCACTATTTAACGAGCCAGTTTATCTAACTATTTAAGTCTTTTTTTAATAAAATAAGTAATTTTCTGTTATTTTGATGTATTTTTCAAAATTGTTCCTTTTAAAAAAGATAATTTTCTGTTTTTTAAAGAAGCAAATCCTATTTATTTCCTAAAAAAATATTAATTTAAACTTTTTCAAATTACTTCAATTAAGTTTAAACAAACTGTTCAATATTAAATTTTGTACCCTAGAGATTTAAAATGGGACTTTCCTCCCTTAATTGGAGGGCTAAGTTTAGGATATTACATAAATCCAAACCCATTTATGAAATAACATTGTAAAAGTATTTTTAATTTTAAAATCCTATTAATTGTTTATCATTTAAAAAAATAACTTTTTTTGCATTTTTAAAAATAAGAAACGCACATTTTATTTTATTTTTTAAAATGTATTCTATCTCGTTCTACTCCAACGCTAAACGAACGAGCATTGAATTATCGATTACGTGATGGATATTGAACGAAGACTTGTGTAGTATTATTCTGTTCATTCCAGCAAATTTGTATATTATAAATATTACAAAGAATACATGGCTAATTAACAATCGTGTTTATACGATACGAGCGTAAGCAACCCAGTAGTACGTACTGTACATATATTTTAACAAAAACTTTTTTTATATTGGATATTTTAACAGAAACTTGACAATTACGCTGATACTAGATTTAATATTTGATCTGCATGTACTTGGGAAATGGTAAGGTCACTTTGATTATGTTAAGAGTGTCACACTGATTGAAAAAAAATAAGGTAAAGATGCCTTCAAAAAATGCTTTTATATTCAAGTGAATCTCAGATCCAAAAAGAAAATAATTAAATTAGATGTATAAGTAATCACATATGAGATTGAGTATTTTTAATTAAAATGATATAATTAAAAAATGAATTTAATGATGATACATAAATAATGTAAAATGTTATTCAATCACAAATTACAGCTGTTATAATTTTTAAAATAATTATGATAAAAGTTAATAAATCTATCATATAAAATGAGTTATAATTAAATAATAAAATATAAAATTATTTTATAATTATTAATTAATACAATGGAAGCTTCATCTTAATCTGCACCAATTAGCTTCTAGAAACAATTATAGTCGTAGTTTTTATTTTTGGCAGTTAGAAGTAATTATAGTACGTTGAATACAATAAAGTATCCCTTCTCTTCCGGGAAAAAAAAAATAGAAAGAAAACCTTCCTTCATTTTCTTTGCTTAATCATGAAGGATATCTAATTATCTATCATGTCTCATTTTAGTTATACACTGGAGAAATTTTAAATACTAATGGTGTTTTAACCATTCTTAGTATTATTTTGTATTTAAAATTTTAAAATTTTACTTTAATAATTTATGCAATAAAAGTTTATAAGCATTAATTATAGAAATAAAACTTTAATTTTAATTAAAAATAACAATCTATATGTCTAAATTAAATATTACACCTAAATATTACACTTAAAATTTTGTTTTAACTATTCTTAGTATGTACCAAAAAAGAACTATTCTTAGTATTGTTTTTGTATTTGAAATTAAAATTTTACTTTAATAATTTATGCAATAAAAGTTTATAAGCATTACTTACAGAAATAAAAAATTACTTTTAATTTAAAATAATACTCAAAATGTCTAAATATTACACTTAAAATCTGTCTTTTTCTCTTTGAACACATTTTATATTTTTTTATTATATTTTATTTTGTTCAATGCCTGTCAAAGTGATTAATTATCCTACCAGTACTGTTTTAAGAACCCAATGTTTTTCTTACTGCAGAACCCATTATTTTTGCTTATATAATTTAATTAATTAGGAAACAGTTTGTTAACCAGCATTTAAATATTACAGTAATACAATTCTAAATTGTTCTTATCAGATTTTATTTTATTTATGAAGTTTTTAAATGTTTTACTAAATTATTTATAATTAGTGCTTGTAACATATTGATGTTCGAAACTTTTCATTCTCACTTTTCAACACATCATTATGCCATTCATGACTCATATACGCATATACACGGTATGCACACAGTTTGGCGATTTGCATATATCTTAGCATATCAGCATATGTTGCCAAAGTAAAAGAACTGCTGGATTTTACGGTGTGCATATTGATATTTTCAACAGATTCAACTGTCTTGAAAATATACTGAGAATTTTTTATTAAAAAAAATATATTCATTTTTAATAAATTCAAATTTGATATTTTTAATATAAAAAGAATAAAATTATTGATTGGTTATAATTTTAATATCATAATGTTTTATTTACTTTTATAAATATTGTATAATTCTCGAAATATGTATATAAAATATCTTCTTTTTTTTTTTCAAATTAAACTCTATTTACAGACACACTCGTAAGGATTTAAATTTCTCCAATTTTTAAATAATAAGACATAAGAGAAGGAAAATATGATAATTACAGAGTTTAATTTTTATTTATTATTAGTATAAATATTTTTATATTATTAACTAATTAAAAATCATCTTAAATATGACTTTTAAATTAACAATTACAAAAAAAAAATTCCTTTAAATTTGGATTATGCTTTTTTTAGTCCTTCGAATTTAATTATGTTAATTTTAGTCATTTAAACTTAGAAAATGTTCTTTGTAGTCATTAGCATATGTCAAACAAGGAAAGGAATAATGAATTTATATCTTATGATGATTTTTAGATGTCAAAATTTTAATTGTGAAATACATTTTTGGTGATTTTTCAAATGTCATGATCATTTAAAACAAAATTATATATAAAAAAGAAACACGAGAGTTTCTCATTAACCTCATAAATTCCTAAACCCCAACTCTCTTCCATCACCCATTCACCTCCTTGTCCCAACCCACTCACTCTCAAAATCTCAGCCACCTTCACTTTCATAAATCCAAACATTGCCTAGTATCCCACCTCGTAGCCCCTCTTGGCAAACACCCTAAACTCCATAGTAAACTAAAGATCCCTTTCAAGTTCCTTTCCTTAACCTCAATACCAGCCTTAGTGATCAAAGTTTCGAAGAAGACGATGTCGTTCCCAACAACACTCAACCTAGCAGATCGTGAGACTGTGATGGTACGACGTAAGGGGACACATTTCTGGAAGGTAGTGTTGGGAGTCGTACGTGGTGGGCATCAGAAAGGAAGGCAATGTACGCCACCGAGGAGCATGGCAACACTCTTCGGGACAGTCATATATACCGATGAAAGTCTCGAGAAAACAAGACTTGGTCTGGTTATCGTTTTTACTCCGTAATCTCACCTATAGCAACCCATTAGTTTTTTCCTCGTCACAACTGGACCTTACTCTGACCGTGCTCTCCGTCACAGTGTTTCCGTTGACGCATCGTGTGTTGTTTTATTTTTTATTTTTTAATGTTATTACTTTATTGGATACTTTGATTTTTGTTATAGGGAAGTGGAGGGGTAGGTAGGAATTGATGCAGCTAATTCTAATGATACGAACACATCGCCTTGAAGAATTCAGATTTAGAAATTGGGTTAATCTTATTTTAGTCGAAGGTTATTGATGTTACATTTAAGAAATAGGTAAAAATAAGAGTGATAAGTCATAGAATTACAAATTATTTAGATAAGATCATATTCAATTTTTTGTCAAAGAATTAAGAAAAGTTATCATAAAAAAAGAGAAAACTCAAACTTTCATTCAAACTCATTTTATCTCAAAGCTATAAAATTTATACTATTTAAATGATAAGCTTCTTAGTTCTTTTCGATCTTACTTTGGCTATTGAATTTTTCATCTATTATAAAAAATATTTGAAATGATTGGACCTTTGATGAATCATATCATTCCCTCACTCTTCAAAAAGATTCGTCCTCAAATATAGTTTATCATTTATATCAAACAAAGTGAAATCAACTACAATAAAAATGACATTGACTTGATACTTACCATGAAACTAGAGTTCATAAGCAATATCATTAATTTTTTCAACCACTTGAAAATGACAATGCCCCTTTGTTGCAACATAACATAAATAGATTTTGAAAACTCAAGTTGATATTCATTTGATGTTTTAATTTCCTCCTTTTGAAACTATTCTTCAAATCCTTTCACAAGATGATCATGGCAATCAAACAATGAGTTAGAATAAAAATAAGAATAATCATATTTTTTTTATCTTTTGCTATTTCTTTTTCACTCTTTTTTTCAATTATTTATCTTTCTCTCAATTCTTTTTATTTCATTTCTTTCTCTTGAATGTTTTTCTCTCATTTCATTTTCTATTTCCCTCAATTATTTTCTCTCAACTCATTTTCTTTCATCTTGTTTTCTTTTAATTCATTTGCCAATATTTTCCACCTTGGACATTGAGAGATCATATGTCCTCTTCCAAAACACGAGACATTAAATTTTCCTACTTCTAGTTGGATTAATAGATTTAATGAGTTTAACACTAGTAGAGATACCCTCCATCTTTTGTTTGATCCTTCAGCCTAACCTTTATTCTCTCTCATTGTGTTTTCCATGTTTCTAACAAGATGAAGATTTATTTTTCATTTCAACAAAGTTTTGTTTTAAATTTCTTCCAAAACCTTGGAAAGAAGATAACTTTAGGGCGACATTCATAATTATTTTGCCCGTTTAGTATAAGGGCTGGGCCTCCTCCTCCTTCTGTGAATTTACCCATTGATTGCGCAATGATTGTCATTCTGAAGCCCAAAAAGTGAGGGGAAGGAACAAATAAGAGTTAGCACAATGATTCCTGAAATAAAAATTTGAGCATCTGCGCGTAATTTAAACCCATTCTGCAATAAACCCACCAAGCATGGCATCGGATTGATCACCGAAACTAAAATCTTATCAAGATTGACCAAGAAAAAAAAGACGGAAAAACATGATCAATGTTAAGAAATTAAATTATCATTTAATGATGAGCTGTCATATTATTTGATAATTTTGTGTTATTATTGAACGATACTGTAAAAACTCAGCATACAAATGCATTTCACAAAAACTTATTGATCATGTTGACCAACAAGTTTTTTCATTGCCACTACAAAACGGTTTTTCACTTTTTTCAGGGTTTATTGTGATGCTTTTATTTTGTGTAAAAATTAAAATGCCCTGTCTAATTAATTAGATTTTTTTATATGAAATTTAACATTTTTTGTGTACATTAGTCATACTAAAGTTTAATCTTATGATCTCATGCATATATTTTGACCCACTACTAGTGTGACAATTAGATATCTAACCCAATTAACAAGCATGTTCATTGATATTATAATCACTCCTTTTCTAGTATTTTTTTTTTTTTGTGAATTTCATAATTAATCAATTGGTAATAAAAAGCGCAAGTGGTTTATTTTCGTTCAAAATTATTAATAATTTATGATAATTTAAATTTTTTATAACTTGTAGTTAAATCAAATTTGAGATAACAGATTGGAAATTTTCCAGACAAAAAAAAGTATTTGAGAAAATTTTGTCAAATATGTAAGTCCCTTAACTCTATTTAAATTAGCTGGGTCTTAGTGATTATAAATGTAGAAGGCTTTAATAAGATTTTTTTAAACATACGACACACTAAAGTTTTATCTCAAATTAAAAATAATAAAAAGATAAAAAAAAATACAACCTTAACTTTTAGATGTTCAAATAATCGAATTCAAAACTTTATTTTCTTGGTTGAACTGATCCATTGGTCACTTTTATTAGTTTTATCTTTTATTCTTTTAAAATAAAAATGTTACCACATGCTTCTTTTACACCTTATCCAAATTAGATAGATTATAAGCGAAAGTGTTTGTAAGTTTCTTTGCGTACGTCCATAGATTTTGAGGACATGTCTTTCTTTTTGTTAGAAAATTGACTTTTTTTTATTCTCTCTCTATGAATCAAAGAATTTTGAGTTTCTATTTTGAAGAAATTCTTTTTAGAAGTTATTTTTATCAAACCATATATATAAAATCTGTCCAACCGCTTGTCAAGTGTTATTGTTAATGTGTTGCAGGCTCACCATTTTTTTCATCTTTTTATTTACTCTCTCTCTAGCACGGACCCGCCATCTAGCTTTTCTATACAACTCATGTGTAATTTTATATTTTATTAATATTCTTTAATAAAATTGAAAAAATTAGGTATAAATGATGATATGATTTAAAATTTATATAAAATATTTAAAAGATAAAGAGACATTTCAATTTATCACCTGTTTACTTATTATAATTTAAAATAAACAAATAAATGAAATCGTTAATTGCAACAACTTTTTTTTTTAATTAGACTCTAATAATCTTGGTTGGTAATTAAATGATGTTTTTTTATTCATTTTTATATTCATTAATTTAACTCAAACTTAGATTATAAATCAGACAAAATTCAAGGTAATCAATCACACACATAGTATAAAACTATATATAGAAGGTCAAATTGTGCTTTTTATATTTATGATTATATCAATATATGTTTAAATAAAAAATATAATCTATTTACGGTCAAACCTCAAATTTTATTTTTGAAATCAGTGATTAGATGTGATCGATTGGGTGTAGGAAAATAAGAAAGAAATGAATTAAAAAAAAAAGACAAAATGGTGAATAGTTTGACTTTGACCGGAGTGAACAAAATCCTACAAAAGTAGAGAAGAGTTAGCATTGTGTGCGAAATAACCACACACTGGACAAAAATGCACCACTAGATATATGACAAGTCACGGTGATGGGACAAGGGTGTAGCGGCGGGGCGTGGAAGCGTTCACACGATAGTATTTGTACAACTGTATGAGTCATTCACACGTGTTTCATGTGCTCTCGTTAACCTTTTTGTGCAGTTTGTGTTTGTGTAGTGTAGGAAGCAACTTCATTCTTCTCTCTCTCTGAAACGCTACTTCATTAGCCAATTAATTGGCTTCGCAAAATGTCAGGGAAGAGAAAGAGGAAGTTGAAATTGTAAGTTATATTCATCCTTCTCCCAATTTGAACTTTGCATCTCTATAGTTTCTCTCTCTCATTATTATTATTTTAATAATTTGCATAGTTATAGGGACATGAAGCATTTCCACAGGGTTTCAATGCTGGATCAGTACGGATTTGTAGGATATGTTGGTTTTTCTTCAGTTCTGTTTTTGCTATTGAGTTTGAATTTCGCAAAAATGAAAAAAAAAGTTGTGTGGCCCTAATTGACTTAGTTTGTGATTGAGAATGTTTGCTAGGGTTTGTGGATCGGGTCAGTGTTGGATTTTGACAATTGAGTTGAAGAATGGGTTGACTTAATTTGAATGGCTGAGAATTGGAATTTGTAACTTGTAAATATGCTGTGTTTGATTTCAGTTATCTAAAATAATATTATATTATACTTACTACATGTATGTTATCTCATTTCCAATTTGATGAATTTTTCATGTTTCATTCACACTTATTTCCTGTATATGAAGTTTGCTATTGATATCTTGTCCTTTCTCTTGGAGCTGTAATGCGGTGCGTCATGACTGGTTCTATGAATAACCATTTCTAGGGTTGAGGGTTGTGGGATGCGCCTGTAGATCCATATCATTGGTATTTATAGAGTTCTTAATGGTGGCGGTATGATATTTTATAATTGTGGTATTGTATACTTGTCATCACATAAGCCTGCAAATTTTTGTACCTCACAGAAATTTACAAGTTTTGAGAAGAGATGCAAGTTGGTTGAATGTCTAAACTGCTAAAAGTTAGATTGGCATACATCTTTGTTGGGATGGAAAACTGTTTCTAGTTTCAAAATTCTAGCTCTTTTATCGTTCTTGTTGCATAAGTTCATTTGTTGAATTTGTTTCACTTTTATCTTGCACGCACATCTCTAATACTTATTATTTAGGTTAAGTGACGCAATCACAGATAATAGAAGAACAGTTGCTGAGGTGAAAAGTGAAAATTTGGAGCTGCAATCCTGGGGTAATCTCCCTGCTGAAATCTTAGAATCAATCTTGTCCCGATTGATCCTAGCGGATAACATCCGTGCTTCTGCTGTTTGCAAGAGATGGCATTCTGTTGCCAGTGATGTACGTGTAGTAAACCAATCACCATGGCTTGTGTATTTTCCAAAATTCGGTGACTGTTATGAATTCTATGACCCTGTGCAGCGTAAGACACACACCTTTGAGTTGCCAGAGTTGAATGGATCTAGAGTTTGTTATACAAAAGATGGTTGGTTATTGCTATACCGGCCCAGAACTCACAGAGTATTCTTCTTTAATCCCTTTACTCGGGAGCTGATCAAACTGCCAAGATTTGAGATGACATACCAGATTGTGGCCTTCTCTTGTGCTCCAACATCACCTGGCTGTGTTCTGTTTACTG
>PYAF01005492.1:2533495-2550255 GCA_007407185.1 Glycine tomentella
GTGTTCTGTTTACTGTTAAGCATGTTAGTCCTACTGTTGTAGCTATTAGCACTTGTTATCCTGGGGCAACAGAATGGACCACTGTTAATTACCAAAACCGCTTGCCCTTTGTCAGTAGCATTTGGAATAAGCTTGTGTTTTGTAATGGGCTATTTTATTGTCTGAGCCTCACTGGTTGGCTTGGGGTGTTTGACCCAGTTGAATGTACTTGGAGTGTTCTGGCAGTACCTCCACCCAAATGCCCAGAGAACTTTTTTGCCAAAAACTGGTGGAAGGGAAAATTTATGACTGAGCATGAAGGAGATATATTAGTAATTTATACATGCTGTAGTGAAAACCCCATTATTTTTAAGTTAGATCAGACATTAATGAAATGGGAAGAGATGACAACACTAGATGGAGTAACTCTTTTTGCTAGTTTTTTGTCATCTCATTCAAGGACTGACCTCATTGGAATAATGAGGAACAGTGTCTACTTCTCCAAAGTTCGTTTCTATGGTAAGCGTTGCATTTCATTCTCTCTTGATGACTATAGATACTATCCCCGTAAACAGTGTCATGACTGGGGAGAACAAGACCCTTTTGAGAACATCTGGATTGAGCCACCAAAGGACTTTTCTGCTTGCATGTGAAGAATTTTAGGGAGCAAGTAAGCATTTTCCGAGTCAGTATTGTGTATAGCTTCTTTTCTTTTTTCCACCTAAGCTTTTAACTTTGTATTACTGTTGGATCCATGCTTTTATAGCTAGCATAACAAGATATTTATGGGCCAACTAGTTTATGCTTTGCTAATTAATTTATGTATATTTGAACTTTTCATTAATGTTGAATATTTTTGTTTGATAATCAATGTTTGCCCCATACAAATTAATCCAGCCTCATGTAATCTTATCAGGGCTAAGTTATATGCAAACCTTAACTGGATTTTTCCAGTGGTTACACATGTGCATGAATAGCATTTCATTTTCAGTTTTAAGTACAAATAAAGTATTATTTTATATTTACTGTCTCTTATACATTGAATTGTTTTTAGTAAATTATAAAGTGTTTCTGATTTAGTATCATGTTGCCACGTCTTCTATTTCAACAGTATGATTACAGTCAAGTTCTTGATCATTGGCTATGGAAATGTGAAAGGATCAAAGTTACAGGTTAAATCACAAAACATAATTGTGTGCCTGCATGCAACTTAAGAGCACTAGTTTATTGTTAGAATGAGAGAAGTAACCAAGTCAAGTCTGCATACTAGAATTTATAATTAATATTTTTAAAGTTCAATATTAATTTAGACAAATTTCCTTTAGTTGCATTTAGTTTCAACTTTTGTGAAATTCTTATATAAGTTGGGTAGTTAAAATTGTCAAATTGTGAGCTTTATATTGCCTTGTTACCTTCTCATCTAATTAGAGGCAACTTAAATAAATTTGACTGGCTTAGAAAACCTATTAGTAAGGGCACCATTTTGACTTTTATTGGCGATCCATATGTTTCTTAATTCAGCTTGTGTACAATGTCGATGATGAAAATATACACCTGCATTCCTTAAAATTTTAAGAACATACTTGCCATTGGCAAATCTTGTCTAGGCTAGGGCTAGTTTGTGCTGAACCAGTCTGATGGGTAAATGGTTATTGAGTTGTTGAAAGGTTTCCTTTTTTGGGTGGTAAAGCTGATTGGACCAATCTGTTGATTGATCATATATATCTTGTTTTCAAATGAAGAGTGGAAGATCAAACTTTCTTTTTCAGATTGAAATGTTTCATGAGATTATAGTATACTGCTCTCTACCTTGCCATTCGTGGAGTTTTCCCCCCTCCCTCTTGCTTTATTGTTTGTTCCTTCTACGTGTCAACTGTGGATCGGCATTGCTTAATATGATATCTATGTTTGTATGCAGCATTTTTTATTCATCGTGAAGTCCTAAACCCCAATGCAGAACATGTGAATATTTGGAAGCATTGCTATGTTTGCGGTCTGCATATAGGAGGCTAATATATGCTACATAAAATGGAAGTTACTTGTAAAGGAATGGACCTCTGAAGAGGGAAGCGAAAAAGACTTGCCTCCTTGGTTATTGTCTTTGCAGATTCTGGAACAATAAGATTTTTTGCCCCAACACAGCAGAAGACATTAGAGTTGATGCTGATCTAGAGATTTATTAATTATTATTTTGGGCATGATCCATAGTTTATTATATGTAGGAATGGACATCTGTAAAAGGGAAGCGAAAAAGAGTTGCCTCCTTGGTCATTTTGTGTTTGCAGATACTGAAATATTTAAGGTTTTTTGCCCCAAAACAGCAGGGCTTATGCAGAACATTAGAGTCTATACTACTAAAGAGATTTATTAATTACCTTTGTTTATTGTTACTATTAATATTAGTCTTGCGTTTAGTATTAGTATCAATTAACATTTGATTCAAAGTTGTATAAAACCGTGCTTTATTAGGATTTGGCTCTTCTGAAACGAAGAGATGTAAATTGAAATATGAACTGGATGTGATTTGTCTCAAATTTAAGTTAATTATATCCCTTTATTTTTTAAATCAAACAAATTTAATTTTGTATTAACTTTTCTATTAAAATGTTAAAACTCTTGTTTCTACTCAAAATCTTTACAACTTCAATTCATTAAATTATTAATATTTATTTATAAAAAAGCTGAACTTCTCTTTTCAAACTCCAAATCTCATTTTATCAAATCCTTTAAATTTTCTCTCAAAAAAAATCCTTTAAATTTGATCCACAAATTTTAACATTGAAATTAATATATTTTCTAGACTCATAGGTAAGTCTTCAATATTTAGAAACTAGGAATTTAAAGACTTCAAATAGAAAAATAACGATTAAACCAAAATTGAATAATTGTGTAAATAGAAAAAGAAGAATAAATCAAACTATTTGTAATTCTAATAAGAAAAATAAAAACACTAATACTTTCACTTAAATTATGTGTGGAATTTACACTTATCATTTCCTAATAATTGTCTATTGTAGACAATTTCTTTATAAAAAAAGTTTGTCTTATCATTTCATAAGTATAAACTGTCAATTGTCTCGGCATGGTAAAAAGATTGGATTGCAATATGATAGTGCATTACAAACTTTTAGCAAATGACCACTAATTTGTATCATTGTTACCTCGGCAGGTACTTTCAATTTTTTGAGTCAATGGATCTATACATGTTCAATTAATTTTTTTCAACTCTTCCACCAGTCCGTAAATGGAGTATATAAAAATGGTATTTTTTTTAAGGAATTATTAAAGTAAACTCCTTGAATTGGATGTAGATTAGTTCTACTTCTAACGACAAAATAGCGCGGAATACAACTTTTGTACGGATAAAGTACTGCGTACAGTCGCTTAATAAAGATAATTTTATGGTTAGACGAGGAGTTTGTATTTGCACTGGCACCAATACTCATTCAAACATCGTTCCAATTCTTCTAGAACCACGGTTAGAAACATGAATACATGAACCGCAAGCTAAACATCTGAAACTCCTCTACCTAATTTTTCATCAATCTAGTAAGATTTATCATGTCCTTCAGATCACTGTGGTCTCTTCAAGAATTTGAGAACAAAAAATTGAAGGACAAGTAAAATTACACGAAAACCTGACCTAGATGCTTAACTGAATAGTAGCCTTAGGTAGATGTATCAAAATCATAACTTCGTTTATAGCAGCGCCCTATTTGTCTTAATCAGTTGGGCTCCGTGCTTTGAATCGTCAACACTTTTAGGCCTCACGTGCATTTGTTGATGGACACAAAATACGATATCAGAAAAATCTTGTTTCATAAATAGTCTATCACGCAGAGATAAAAGAAGAAAATGGAAGGCAGCATTGTATGTAAGAATTTCAACAAATATACATGAATTGAATTGTAATTTCATTCTCTAGAATTTTTTATCCGTTCAGCGATAAAGCTTTATTCAGCATTGGTGGAGGTAAACCACTAATAAGCAGGAACAAACCTCGATTTCCTAGCTCCTTAAAGCCCAAGTTAGTAGGGATGATAACGGCCATGCCCACGATTGCTGTTATTATCATTACTGCGTTTCCTACCACTTGAGCTACCGCCACCACTCCTCCCATGTCGGGATACTGGCATTGGAGCAGGCTGTTGAAACCCTGGCTGTTGCCTATAGGTATAGCCCCACAAAATGACAAAAGAAATAAAACAAACTTAGTAGATGGTGTCAATTGTGAATTGTTATACTAATATGGAAAAAGCTGACATGCTACCATGCATTGAATAGGAATGATGGGTAAACCATCTATAAAACTAGATAAATCATGATGACACTCACACTGTGTATGCAATTCTTCCATCTGATAAAATCATTGGCATCATTGCCATGCCACCAGGGGTTGGTCCGGGACCATACATCAGTGGCTGCACATTAAGGACATCAACATCAGTAAGAGAGACACATAGAGTAGTACATCTTCAATGTTACTTAAAACAGCACAGAGGAGTGCATTTCATCACTTTAAATATAAGTTTTGACTAAAAGCTAGTTAGTATAGAGCGGATTGAGATAAGCTGGGTACAGCGGTTACAATTTATCATGCACCAATTGTTCAAATGATATTAATCATACAATAATCAGACTACTGTGATTCATATCTATTATCAATATATATGATAATATAATTAACATCGATATCAATGCATGTTCCAACTTGCCAAGAGACCCTAAATCCACAAATTGAAGATCATGTTATAACCTGTTTCTCCACGGGATGAGGGCAACACAAGTCCATCTAGAACTAAATTAAAGAAAAAACAAACTAAATGTTGGGGATCATTTACAGCAAGTAAAATTAAGTGATACTGTTCAAGGCATTAATAATCCAAATTGATAAAAATTTCATGCTTTACAATTAAGTGCAACTCACTCCTGTAACCTATCAAGTTGAGACAGCACAGTTGCAGCAGTGAGTTCATGGGAAGCATATTTCTGGCCAACCTCCAACCCTCAGCTTTTTTTAGAATACTGCAAAACTAAAAGGTTGAATTCTACCGGTTGAAGAGCAACTTACTTGTGCAAAGCCAGCGGCACCAAATCGTGCACCTATAGCACCACCAACCATACCACCATAACCAAGATGAGGTGGATAAGCGGGAAGTAAAGCTGGCTTCTGTGAATTAGCTTGTGGCTTTGCTAGTGAACACTCCAACGTTTGTCCTGTCCATCCCCAGAAAAAACAATGCTTACCATATATAACAGTCCAGTCCACTATTACTAAAGAAAACATAGGGAAATAAAAACTACCATCAATTTCATATTTCTCTGTGTTCTTCAAAGCCTTCATGGCACTTGACCTTTCAGCAAAGTGAACAAAACCAAATCTGCTTTTTTCTTGCCCGGTTTTAGCAGAAGGGAGAACCACTTTTGTGATCTTTCCATGATGTTCAAACAGCTCCTTAAGACGATCCTGAGTAATGTTTTCTGGAAGGTTCTTTACATACACTGATTTTACCTTGTAACAAGAACTAAGTCTCAGTTATGAAACTTTCTATACAGCATAACTAATAACCCAACAAATTTCATGAGGAAAACAACAGGAAAGTTAATCCCATAATCATAATAGCTGCACAGACTACATAACATGAAATACAATAACCAAATATACAGGAAAGTTAATCCCAGGGCCAGTCCAATAGTAAGACGGATAAAGGCCTTGCTTTAAGCCCTCCCAAAATAATTTTACTTACTATTAATTTTAAAAAAACTAAAAAAGTCAGTAACTAATCAATAAATAATAATAGTTTATCAGGAATAACTAAATAATTTTTTAATAAAGATCCCTCTTCCTATTATAACTCTCCCTTTTTCATAAAAAAAGCACCATTTGTTCATTAATGAAAAACAGATAGCAATATACTATAGCAGAGATGCACTAAGACAGAAAATGGAGAATCCAAAGTACCTAACAAGGTTTTTTTAGGATAAATGATCATTTTGGTCTTTGAATGTGTAAACCGATGATAATTTAGTCTCTAAAAGAATGAAAATTTTGATTTAGTCCCTGAAAATGTAAAGAGTGTGACAATTACATCCTATCATACAACTTAATGATAAATTGGTCCCTAAACTTTACAACTAAATGTCAAATTGGTACTTGATCATTATAGCTTAATGAAAAAATAGTCCCACAAAATATTAACGGCAGGACATAAGTGTCGCACTCTTTAATTTAAATAATTCCTCTAAACTATTAGTTTAATTAACAAAGAAGAAAAAAAGGCATTTTAAATGAAATTTATAAATAGGAGTAGTACTGGTTATAAACACCCATTATTTTCATGTGAATATAGTCATTTTGAATAGTAATCAATACATCGTATCTTGTTCATAAAATACGAGCCATTATTCAAATAATTGCATTATGCTATACAATGCAAGAAGAGGTTGCAGATGAAAAATATGATCTAAACATTATGCTATACCCTAAACTATAGCCATGCAAGCTTATCAACAACTATGATCTAGATTGATATTTCAGCATAATGCAAGTCATATATCATATATGGCAGCCTACATATAGTTTTTTCTACAAATTTTAAGGGAAGTTATTTATAAAATTTAATTAAAAATATAATAAATCACCTGAGAGATTGCAGATGATTCAATATTCCTTGGATCAGCCCAGCTCACTGTTGGAGCATTGCTGCCAAGTTTAAAGTTTGAGTTTGACATCTTCTGCCTCGAATACTCTGCACAAGCATGATTGTAATACTCAATAAAAGCATATCCCCGGTTACAGCTAGAATTCTGTGGGTCCTGTAAAAATGAAACAGTTTGCCAGGTCAAGAACAATGCACTTCATAGTTTAGGTAACAAGAACAATTTAAAAAGGTGTTAACACATATAAAATCAAACCATACGACATATAATAGAAATAATGTCAACAAACCTTCAACAGTTCCACACAAATTACTCCAGGGCCAATCTCTGCAACAATTTTCTTCATATCTCCTAGAGTCCAATATCTAGGAACATTACCAATGAACAACTTGTGCTTAACTTGAGATGTGGAGCACTTTATTCTTTTTCCCTGGAAACTCAAAAAAACCCGATTTAATTCAGATAACAGTACTAAAGGCTAAAGTATAGAATATTTTAAAAATAAAAGGTAAACAAATCAAAAGATTTTTTTTTATCAGCAAAGATAATACATATTATATAAAGATGTAAAGAAAAAACACAGTACAAGAAGTACTGCTGTAATTACAAGCTAGCAAAATCAAAGCAGAACTGAGATGGCTTTACAGGAAGCCAAAGAAGTTCTGCCTTATCACTAGAACATAAGAAAAACAGACTAAACCCTCCCCAAAGACACAAAACTATCTCTCAAGTTGCTGGACCAGTGATGGAAAGGGATATCAAATCCTGACTCCAGGTTCCTAAGCCAGGTCCAGCAAAAAAATATAGCATCCTCCAACAATTTCTGGCCATCAAATGATTTATTATGGAAGAGAATCCGATTTCTATGGTACCAAATGCACCATGTCAAAAGATGGTACACTGGAGTAAATGCTGTAATCAACGAACAAGATAACAACTAAAAATTAGAGAAAATAACAGCAAGAAGTGTATCAAAATACCTTAAATTCAGAGTTGCTCAGCTCCTCAATAGCCTTATATGCCAATTCCTTTGTCTTGAAGGTCACAAAAGCATAACCTTTTGCTTCACTGGTTTCTTTTCCCTTCATTATCTTAATCTGTACAAGTTTGATCAGTTTAGGCAGTCATGAAAAAGGGGGAAAAAAAGGAAAGAAGAATTTCATGTATCTTACCTCTGAAACTTCTCCCACAGGTTGACAGAAGACCCTCAAATCTTCTTCAGAAACATTTTGAGAAATGCCCCCAATGTAAACCTCAGACCCATGAGGTGGAAGTGCAAGAAGCTCCGCATGCTTCTTTTTCTCAACTTCATCCTTAGTGTCTGCCACTCTTGTCTCATCTGAGGGCTTAGTCTCTTCTTCTTCTTCTTCTTCTTCTTCCTCCTCCTCCTCCTCCTCCTCCTCCTCCTCCTCCTCTTCTTCCTCTTCCACTTCTTCCTCCTCCTCTACTTCTTCATACTCAACTACCTCCATTGTCTCCTCTTGATCATTGTCCCCATCAAAGTCTACTTGCTCAGAAGAATCTGTAGGTTTCTCAGGCTCACTGTTCCCCTCTGGTGACTCTAGATTTTGGGCTGTATCTCTCTGCCTTGTCCCAGGCATTTTTTGCATCTAGAAAAGTAAACTTGCAGGGGAACTGTGAAGGAAGCACAGATGCCAGAAGCATTCATAGGAGAGAGATAGCAAATATGGTAAGGGGGAAACAATATGAGAGGCCAAATGGAATAGCAGAGTAAGAATTTTGATTGAATCTGTTGCATGAGGTATGGACCAAGGAGTAGCAATATGGTTGATTTTTAATCCAGGGGTCATCATAGCATAACAACAAAAGTAACAGAGACAGGCAAGAGAGAACTCCAAACAAAAAATTAAGAGGATAACAATGCTCAACAGGCCAATCAAAGACAAAAACATCTATGGAGAAATGAATTAACTAAGACGCTGAGAGATGCCCACAAAATAGAGGCCAGTTTAATTGTAGTTTAACTATTTGTCGGAGGACAATGTACACAGAGAATAAGGTGGAAAAGGAACAAAAGCAAGAAATGAGAAACTGAACTGTATACAAAATATACATAAAAAAATAGATAATATAGTGGGACAGATAAATTAAAAGTAAAAACTAAAGAGCAATACATTCTACTCCAAAGCTCTCCCTCCTTAACTAGGTTTTATTGGAGACTAAGATATGTCATATTATCTCAGTTCTTTTGAGATATGAAAAACAATGTTACTGCTCCCTATGAAATATAGAGCCTTTACTATGAAATTTCAAACGAGAATGTGCTGTCTAAGAACCATACCTCTACCAAACGGTTCCAATTAAACGATTTTTTACGTAGAATAGCCTAGTTAATCTCATGAAGTATCAATAAAACTAAGTGTACATGATTTCTTCTATCTCTTTCGCAAAATTACGAATTTACGAGATAAAAAAAGCAAAACAAAAAAAATAGTAAAGCCTGCGAAATTGTGCATTATTAAGAGCTACAGCAAGAGAAGCGAAAGTACCTGATTGCGCGCAAGTCGAAGTCGAAATCGAAATAGAAGCTCCAAAATCGTTACGTTCGAAACCCTAATCCTTTGCGCGAGCGCTCGCCCTTATGCTTATGTTATGGTGGCCAAATTCACTGTTGCTCGGCGGTGTCCGGGGGATTTTGGCATGGGCCTTTGAACCGGGCCTTCTTAATTTACACTACCTTTATTATAAGCATATTTTGAACCGGGCCTTCTTAGATGCATGCTTTTTTAGAAACACTTTTAAAAGAAGAAAAAAAAATGAGTTTCTTCATAAATTAAAATAAATTTTCTATTAATTCATTTATAGATATCATCTTATCTTTTTAGAAAAACTATATTTGTGAACTTCTAAAAATTAGCTAATGAAAAGTTTATTTTTGTTTTTGGAAAAGCTCATATCATTTTTTCCTTCTTATTTTCTTCTTTTAGAAGTGTTTCTAAAGAAGTTTATCCAAATAGACTCTAAAAACAATTTTAGGAGAAGATAACAAGGAAAAAAAATGAAGTTTTTTATTAGTTAATTAGTTTAGATAGAAGATAAATATATTATTTTTAAAAAATTATATGTAAAAATTTCTACAAATTAACTTATAAATAACTAATTTTAACTTATAAAAAAAATTATTTTATTTTTTTCTTCTTCTAATTTTTTTATCTCGATGTACATTGAAAAAATATTAATTCAAATTGAGCCTAGCATCATTAAGGCTCTCATTGATTAGGTGGAAAAAATTAATTTAAATAAAAGATGTGAGAAGAGTTTGAAATTTGGATTGCAAAGAGAATGAACAGAAAGAAATAATCATTTTTTTTTCTTTTCATCTTCTTTTTAATCAAAACAAAAAAAAAATCACTGTCTATATTTTTTCTCAACTAATCACAACATATAGGTCATGTTGCCCTTCAAGCTTTATTTATATTGAGGGCAAAGCTATTAATATATTCTTTAATATACTTTATATCAGTGGTTAAAAATTATTAAAATTTGGAAAATTATGAATGAGATTCATTAAATAAAAAGTAAAATTTACAAAACTTTAAAATTTGTAAGTGTTTATGATGCAAAAACAGTATGGACTTTCAATACAATATGTAAGTGTTTATAAGAAGAGTCAATACAGCTAATTTAATTTGAAATTATGATAAAATACTGTTTATGTGTTCTTAATTTGGTTCTTATAGTGCATTCTTAATTTAATCTTTTTTTTTATAAGCTAAAAAAATTATTTGAAAGAAACCAATTGGCAATTGCTCACAAGCTGTGGCAAATTGGAATAGAATGTTAAAATATAATATGCATAACTGCCTAACTATAAGACAGAATCTTAATTTAGTCCTTATTCGTCTAATACACTCTTAATTTGATCACTATAAGAATTAAGAATGCATTATTTATATAAGGACCAACTTTTACATGCATAGAAGCCAAATTAAGAATGCGTTATACCTACAAGCCAAATTAATGTGTGAATGGTGTCGACCAAATTGATAATATCTACAAGTATAGGAACCGAATTTAATAAATTTTTATGTATAGGGACCAAATTAAAAATTTGCAACACATATGAGGACTGCATTATGCATTTAACCAAATGTGAAGGAATGTGAATTGTTCGGTAGATATGTTTCACAAAATTCAGTGCAGACGAGTTGCATGAGCATGAGTAAAAGCTGCATGCGAAGCATGAAAGGCCAGAATCTGATGTAAAATGCTATCACTGCTGACACTGCAGCACTTGGCTGGATAGCCCTGAGAACTTAATAAAGTTGCCACAGATTCATAGCCAATGTAAAAAGTAAATCAACAATCTACTTCTCAATTTTGGGGCTAATGCTAATCATAAAAATTGAAGAGAAAGAAAATGTTTTAAAAACTAAAATACGATCTCTCCATTTCACATGACCCACAAAGATAAAGATCTCCATTATAATCAGTAAAAACTATACTTACCAAGAGAATCCAAAACAAATTATCAAAAATTGCAGCTAGTTAAGCCACTAGGACTGTGACCATTGCCCATTGGGCTAGTGCTGATGGCCTTGGGTAGCTTTTACATAAGATCAAACCTATCGTCACCATTATATCAGAAATTTTTTTTTTGAAAAACATTGTTGCCAACACATTGATTATGTCTCCTCTAGTATTCCAAATGACAGAAAGGCCTCCGTTTCATCAGACAAGCTTGTTATAACTCACAGGAACAAGTGTTTAAATTCTCCATTTGCAAGCTGACAGAGCTTATGGTAGCTATCAATATCTGCTTATTGTAGCTATCGATATCTGCCAACTTGGGAAAAAATACATCAGAGTCCACAGCTTCATAAACTTAAGAATGTCATCATCAAGAACAATGACAAGGGATACAAAGTATTCCATATGTTTCATAGCTATATGTCAAAAATCAATTTGAGGAATGGGAGGGAAAAACAACACCAATGGCATCACCAAAATTGGTCCATATCTCAGCACCAATTGACTTATCACTGTTAACAATACCATAAACTTCTACATAAGTTGTAAGAGGAGCAGGTGGGGGTGATCCTTTTACAAGTAGCTGTTTCTCATCTGTTGATTTTCCAATCACAACTCCACCATCAGATCGCACAACCTGCATCACAACCCTTACCCTCCTTCCAACATAGAAGTGCAACAGTTCCGCATTGACTAAGGCTGCTGGATTTGATATATCCATACTCTGAAAAAGAAACAAGATAACTTGATTTAAATACAGAAAAAAAAACACATACACACAGAGAACAAGAATTGATGGTAAGAAAAAACTGTCTTCTTTAATTAGTTTGTGCTAATTTGTGGTTCCAATGCATTATGAATTGTGATGTTATGGAATTATTATTCCAACTTTTGGTAAGCTCGCATTCAACTTTGGATGAAGGAGATGGAGATTTTCAAAGGTGTTAGGATTATAACAGGTAAATAGAATAAACTTGCACTTATCCATTATTGAATGGAGTTGTACCACATCAATAAAAATGGGAGTCCTTATGAAGAGAAGGGACATCATCTCAAGTCCAAGGGGCGTTGTATAAAGGGAGGAGAATCCCAAATATAAGAGATGTGAGAAAGTCTCTGGCAAGTGAAAGAACTACCATTACTTGCAACTCTTAAGTAGGAGGACTTGGGTTTGTAGGGTAGTACACTATTTGGAGAGAATTTTTCAAATTTGTCCATGAAACGTATAATCTTTATTTGAGATACTGGATATTTTTTGTTAGAACATTTCCGTGGACATAGGCAAGAGGTGTCTAACCATATTAAATTCTGTCTTTTACTATTTCTATCTCTATTGTGTTTTTTGTGTTGTTTACCTATCTCGCAAATGTTAATTACAGTGGTTAAGAGCTCACAAAAAACTTCTAAATTTTTTTTGGGTCCTTGGTTAGAGAACGCGGGTATCCCCCACTCACTAGATCAGAGACTAATTCCGCTCGCGGTGCGTGACTACCACTGGTCCAAGGAAATTTTGCACATGATGAGAATCAAACACAAATTCTCCTACTAAAACCCCCACATGTAAACGCAGCGGAACTTTTCACCAATCCTATGGATTAATCCTGAGTCTCTAAATGGAACAAGGTTTCACAATTAAAGCATATATCACAAAAGATTAAAAAAAAACACACAAGAGAGGGTTTCATGGTTAATAATCAGTTACAATGAAGGCAGGATTAGTCAACAATCATGAGTGATGTCAATTTACTTGATTCTTCTCTATTCCATCCCTTTTCAACCACGAAGCTTGGGGGGGTTTCTCATTTTGCCATTAACTGAACTCTATCAAAACTCGCTTAATTAATTATATGAAGACGACAGTGTTTATCAGTACGAAATTAGTATTTGTGACGCGCACAACACAATCAAAAAATAAGTGGTATATAAAAAGAGTTGTTATTTATGTTGGCTGGTGAAGAAAATTCGAGAATCGGAAGTGAATGTAAAAAAGAAGCATGAAACATGGTTTGTTGTGAAGTGAAGGGATTGTTACTTGCTGACTGAGAAACAAAGCGGCAACCTTGAAGCGCACGGCACAGCGCAACAGAGCGCGGGTTCTCCTTTCAGTCCGGGTTTGGATGATTTTTATAACTATTCAAAAATTAGGTTAAATTCAAATTTTAGCCGTATATAAGAAAAAATGAGTTTTTGATTTTATCCCAACACGAGAAAATATTTTAAAATTAGTTCTTGTTATATATAAAGAAAAAATAGGATAATAATGAGACCAATTTTATGAGTTGTTTTTTTTTTTTACGAAAGTATTTTTATATAAAAAAAATCTTCAACTAACGTTTTTTTAATGGATTTTTCTTATCTCTTTTAACCTATCCTTTCCATTTTTAAAATTTTTAATTTCAATATTTTTTTAAAATAATTTATCAATTTTTAAAATTAATCCTATATCACAATATAAGTTATTTATCATAAATTTTAATTATATATAAAAAAAAATTATCCCCTACAAAGTTGAAATGCTAGTTAATTATAATGTGGTTTTGATGCATATTCTTTTTTTGTGAATGGTTTTGATTCATGTTGAAAAAATAGCTTTTAGCTTTTAAAATTTATTTACTTTCAGTTTATTACAAATTTAAAAAAAACGTGATTGTGATATGAAAAGTTATCTAGTGATAACTTTTTAGATATATATTTTTAAAATAAATTAATTTATGTTTGTTTAAAAAAGAAAGTAGTTAGTTGATTTGATAATAAACCATTTAAAATAGCTTTTGTTTTTAATTAAATTATATATTTTTTAAGCTTCTAGTCGTTTTCAACAAAAACTTATTAAAACATAAATTGATTTTAATGATAATCGATTATGATACGAGAAACCTTTTGTTACATCCAATACACTTTGTTATTTTATTCATTCTAAAATCAAACAAGAAAGGTGTTGAAATAGAGTAACAATTGCTACCTTCAAAAAAATAACATAATTGTCCAATACACGCATGAATTATGTACAGATTGATGTGAACATAAACTTGTATGTCATATTAAAAAAGCTGGTGAGTTTGAAAACTGGTACACACACCGGATTAACTGACTCAACGAAGAATGGTATACAATGGCTCATTAAATGTATCTTAATAAATTACATGTAACGTGCACTCAGATGTGAATCATCAGATACATCGCAAAAAGCATACATGATGACCATTTCAACATTAATAATTTTGTTGGGGCTGAGGATTTATTTGTGCACCCAAAAATTAAATTTATATATAAGAGGGAAGAGACCTGACCAAGAAAACCAACCTAAACCATTGTCTATAATCTTCAATATTTCTTAGGGGAAGGAAAGGTCATTTCTCTCTTATTAACTTCTTGGTTATGGCAAAGGCAATACCTGCCACAGCCACAATTATGCCTGAAACTATAACGGCTGATTTTAGCGTTTGCAAGACATCCTTCTTTTTCCTTTCCCTTTTCTTTTGTTTGGCCTCAGCATGTTCCTTCAAACAATCAAGCAAGCATATACATATAACAACCATCAGTGCAAGACATATACATAACAAACAATAACATATATAATT
The DNA here is from genome assembly GCA_007407185.1 of Glycine tomentella. Lineage (NCBI taxonomy): Eukaryota > Viridiplantae > Streptophyta > Magnoliopsida > Fabales > Fabaceae > Glycine > Glycine tomentella. The sequence goes on from PYAF01005492.1 coordinate 2,548,207, forward strand.
GGAAAAAATCTTAGATCCATATTGATTGATGATGTGGGCAAAAATATCAAAATCTTGTGTTTTTTTTTAAATTATGAATTTATTGCAGTTTTAAAAGTATTTATGCATCTATAGCAATGAGTCATGCCTCCCTCAGACGTGACTAATTTCGTCACTACTACTTTTTACGATCACAATTTATGTCACAGACTGAGTTAGCAACTAAAATAGAGACCGAAATTAGCAATTAAATTTTAACGACCATTAAAAAAAAAAAGAAAAAGATTTGCACCACGTGGTAATTTTTTTGTTGACTACCCTGCCCCCATTTGGTAAATAAAGAAAAAAATGCCCCCATTGGAGACATTGTAAAACTTTAGAGCGAAAAATGAAATTAAATCTAAATATAAAACAAATGATATATTTATATTTAGGCTTAATTTCATTTTTCGCTCTAAAGTTTTACAATGTCTTCAATAGGGACATTTTTTTCATTATTTACCAAATGGGAGCAGGGTGGTCAATAAAAAAATTATCACGTGGCATGAATCCTTTTTTTTTTTTGAAAAAAACATTGACCGCTAAAATTTATCGCTAATTTTAGTCTTTATTTCAGTTACTAACATTATTTGCGACAGAAACTGTGGTCGCAAAAAGTGGTAGCGACGGAATTAGAGACGGAATCGGCCTAAGAAGGTGCGACTCGTCGCTATAGACGCGTAAATACTTTTAAAATTATAATAAATTCGTAATTTTTTTTAAAAAATAATATTTAAATTTTTTTGCTTAATGATGTAGTTAAAATAATTGTCAGTTAACATTTGGAATTGAGTTAGATCTAAAATTGAAGATGATATCAAAGTTGATCTTAAATTAGAGTACCTATAGCTACTATATAATCCACATCGAGCCTAAAATGCTTAATAATATTGGGCGTGAAGAAAGTGTATTAAAAAAAAAACCCAAAACCTACATATAATGATATTGAATAGTATATATAAATAGGAACCACCCTTTTTTATAAGCTTGCTTTTGCGGCTATACATGTATAGGAAAAAGAGTTGTTCCACTATTCAAATGACATGTTCTTTTTGGGTAGTACCTTTGATTTTTTTGTGGCAGCAACCTCTGATGATTCAGGATCAATTTCAAAACGAACGTTATGCCCAGGATTCAGTTCCCCATCTACGTCTGCTGGTGGAAACGATATGTCTGAGCTCACTGGCGGGCTTCCCATTTTCTTGTTCTAGATTTTACTTAAGAATAATACTCTTTTTCAATTCAATAGTAGGGGAGAAGGTATCGGAGAAAAAAGAACATATTCATGATCAAGGTTTAATGGCCAATTATTCAATGCCAAAAATATTGCTCAAGCTTATTTGACACGTGCAAGTGTTCCAAATGTGGTGGTTGTTAGAGTTTTATGGGTCCTTCCTGTTCTCAAATTCACCGAGATAATTGTTCAGACTCCGCTAAACTTTAGGTGGTTATGACAAAAAAAAAAAAACATGATGGTTTCTTCAAAAAAAAGAGCAAACGGTGCAAAACTGTCTTCCTAAAATATTGATATACCCATTATTTTATTTCCATATTTTTTAGTGAACTCAGTTTATGTTACATTCCATTTTGACATTACTTAATTTAAGGGTGTAAATAGCTTCATTATTTACCAATGGTTTGGGTTTAATAAAAAAGATTAATTTCTTTCAATGTGTTGAATCGAAGTTCAAATATTTTTCACTTGAATAAATACTCGTATTTAACATCTAACATGACATGAATAGAATTACTGTCAAAAAAGAATACGTGTTAGATATTAAAAAAAAATCCAGTTATTTGTGAATTATTCAAATTTAGCGTATTAAATATTCATTTAAAATCATTTATTTAAACAAGGTCAAGTTTATTGTTAAACTTGATTATTTACTCAAATTCAAGCTTTAAAAACTTAACATTAATAGTTTTTTAATAGCTTGCATGTGTATGCATTACTTAGATAAATGGAATTTTAACTTTTATATTTACTTAAAAAATATAACTTTTCTTATTATTATCTTATATATCTAACAT
>PYAF01005492.1:2570529-2589929 GCA_007407185.1 Glycine tomentella
AAAAAAAAAGAAAAAAGAAAAAAGTCAGAAGTTGTACTTAGGCTTACAACTTTTAAAAAGAAAAAACAAAACAAGTATTTACGAGATTTCAATAAAAAATTCAAAAAAATAAAATAAAAGTCGTAATAGTAATTATGATTTTTTTAATCCCTTTGTGTCAAAAAAACCCAATATAATATTGATGGTAGAGGAAGAAACAAAGTTGTGATTTTAGAATTGGGACGAATATCATTTATAAACATGAAAATCATCAAGTTGAGTGGTTCATGCACTCCGCAATATGAATTGGTTAGTTCAATTAGCATGCATTTAGTCTTTTCTCAACCTAACTTCATCATTCAGGTTTTGTTCCGTTTCTTTAAGAGTTGTAATCACAACTTTCACTCTTCCTCTTAGAGTCGTAATCACAACAAGGCTAGTTAGGCCCACTAATAAGAAAACCATCAATATCATGTAGACATTCATAATTCATTGGGGGCACACATTTATAGCAATTATTTAACTAAAAACTCAATGGTCAATTAAATTACTTTCATTTTTTCTAATTCACCTCACACAACGATCCACATTGCACACCAATGACACTCTAAACGTTTAAAGCCACTATTTTAATGATATAAATGCCAAGTTTTTAATCATTAATAGTAATATTAATTAGTAATTAATAAATTATTTTTCCATCAAATTGAAAGATCAATTATCTGTAAAATAAAATGGATATAGTTTTAATTAAAAATAACAAGAAAAAAAACTAATGGTTATATATATCAATGGTGGATCTACCTTTGGAGGTGTCCCACAAGCTTTATTTTGTCACTTAATATATTTTATAACTTTTATTTTTGTCCCCATAAAAAATTGCTCTTGCTCCCATCAAATATTTTTTAAAATAAATGTAAAAAATTATAAAAGATAAAAGAGAGAATAGATTGATAAAAATTATCACTTCACCTTTCTAATTTTTATAGTATTGACAATAAAAAAAATCAGTAACATTTTTAAAATATGAAAATGTGTAAAGAGTAATTATAATTTGTAATAAAATATAGGTATTTTGTTGTTTTTTGTTGTCATTTCTTTATGTATTTTGTAGATGTTTATAATATTTTTTCAATACAAATATTGTAAATTACTTACTTGCCCCACTGAAAAACATTTATGGATCTGCAGTACTAGATTATAGGTCCGTGCAATACACAATGTAAAAATTTATGAGTATAATTTTGTATTTTTTTGCATACAAATATAATTATATCATTATATTATATTAGTATAAATTTCGAGGAATGCTCGACGTCTATTGATATCACTGTCATCAGAAACATTCATCAATAATTTTTCCCTCAACATCAACCAATCTAATAGCAATGATGTTTCATTATATACATGTTTAATGCTCTTATACATGTTAAAATGAAGAAAAAAAGTAGAGTACACCAGTACATATTTAAAAGGAAACATCAATAATTGTTCACTTCTGATTCTTCGTCAGGTCTATGGCAAATAAAAAGGTGTTATGATTAAAAAAATAAAAAAGATAGACAGAACATAATAATTCTCTCACCTATACTCAAAAGTCAAAGTTACTCCATCATCCAAGTCTATCACATCTTATTCCCATTTAAAGTTAGGAATAGGAATGACAAACGGGTCAATTCGCAAAAAAATGGGATGGACTGACCCGACCCACAAAAAATGCAGGATGGGTTGACCCGATTCGCTTTTGTAAAATGGGCTAAAAATGCTAGTCTATCCCGCTTTAATGTGGGTCAGCGGACTAACGGACCAGCCCACCTTAAAAAATTTAAAAAAAAAATAATTTTAAAAATAAAAAATAATTAAAAAATACAAATATGATAATAAAAAAAATACAAAGTTAAATAAAAGTAAACAATTTAAAATTAATGTTAAATAAATGATGTCATGTGATAATTCACAAAATTACACCATTTGTAAATGGAATTTACGGATGTAAACTGTCCAAAGTGTAATATGTTAGCAATGAAAGACTATTTAAAAGTATCATTATCATAAATATTTTAATATTAAAACTTAAAAGTTAAATATGAGAATGCAAAAGAGTATAAATTAAAAAAATATGCATATTTCAAAATATGTTAAATATATCTATTTAATTTTAATATTTAATATTTTAAATAATATTGGCCCAGCGGGTTGGCCCGCCCCACCCTGCGTTTGGCCCGCAATTTTGCGGGCCGGGCTGACTCGCCCCATTTTTGATTTGCGGGCTGATATTATCAACCCAGCCCGCATTTTTTTGCGGGCTACACGGACTGGCCCAGTGGACCAAGCCCATTTTGCCAACCCTAGTTACGAACTACTGTCTCTTTGACATGAATTGTCATATCCCATGCAAAATTTTAAGTTTCAGCAAGGAAAACCTTCCTTTTAAAAAAAGAAATTAGGAAAATCTTACAAACTCCAATTCAGCCAAGAAGGGTAGTGCACCTATCATCCTTCTGTCTCATTGAGAACTTTTGGGTCTGCATTGACATCAGAAATGGCCATTTCCATGGCCTTTGCAGATTTAAAATCAAAACTATCCAATTTTAGTAGAACTTTGGCAGTGAGCAATACAACCGACATCCAAACTAAAACCAAAAACTGCTTCATACTTCATCAAATTCAATTGATAGGCTTACCTCCTTTTTCTTTTCTAAAAATCAAAATTCACCAAAAGCTAAAGTTTGCCCAACTGGAATTCCATAAATTTCAAAACCAACAATTACATTACATCAATAAATTAAGCAGAAATAAATTTGATAGAAAATAACCATCACCAGAAAGATGCAAACCAAATAAGAACAGTGTATGTTATCATAAATCTGAAGCAAAGGGACAGAAGAAAAATTATATTATCAAATAAGAACCAGATTATAGTGGAGACTATGGTGGTCCAGCTTTGTAGTGGTTTATGACAGACAAGTTTTATCCACTGTTGGATTCATCTAACCCTCATATATTTATTGTAAATCCTCCACACTATATTTATTCTTTCCCAACACTTTCTCTCTCCACCCTCCACTGATTCTCCACATGCACATCCTTCATTGTCTCGAAACAACAACTCCTCTATTGTTAAGTCCGTCTCCCCACTCCCCTTGAAATGTCCATCTCCATCACCAACACCACCACCCCCAGCTTCTCCCTCTACTCCACCCTTCTCACCCACTTCGATCTCTTCTTTACCCCCTCCCAATTTTGTCGTTCTCTCATTCTTCATTGTGGGCTTCACTTCCTCCACCTCCCCTTTGTAACAGCATTTCCTCTCGCCATTGTTGCCGGCCACGACACCAAATTCTTCCCAAACCCAAACTCAATTTCTCTACCTTTCTAATATCGATATGTTGGATAGAACAAAATCAACAAATAGAAAACAAATTTATCATCAGAATAAAGATTGCAATGAGCTTAATTGTTTTTTGCAACTCCATGCTTCTGGGACAGAGGTGGACAGATACAAGACTACATCCATTCAACCACTCATCACAAACAATATTATTGAAGTGTAAAGATTAGTTTTTTCTATAAGCCTCTCTATTACAACATACAACATACATCATCACAGTGAACTACAATTGGGGAAATAGACAAGCATTTAACAAAAACCAAAGAAGCAATGACAGAGAAGATACCTCAAATCACAGATTACAGTAAATAAGAGAAACTATGGCAAAGAAGCCTGTGAAGAGAACAAACACATAAAGAAGGAATTAATTGCCCAGGTACTAAAAGCACTCAAATATGTGTGTGACCCCGTAGAGCTTCACTCATTCAAATGAATCAGCCAAAACTATGTCACTAATAACAAATATCAGTGTTTGGAAACCTGTTTGTATCAATGCAAACAGGGATTCACACTTTCCAAAGCACTCAAATAGGAAGCAAGCCTTTTTATCTATTCCATTGAACATGGGTTTGCAAGTTATCAACTGCAAACCTGTTAATGTTTTAGTGTAAACTCTAGTAGCTCCATCAACAACCCCAAGTTTAGACTTTAGAGCATAGAGAGGAAGGTGGAAGTTTTCACTCTAAATGCAATATAAAAAGATGAGAAAAAATCAGCTAAAAGGGATATATGTAAACATTTCGATTGAGTCTAGTCACAGCCATCACACTAAAACACTATAGGTATCCTTCCAAAACAATTTAGCCAGAAGAACCCAAATGAGTGGCCAACATGACCCTCTTAAGATCCACAATTACATGTTACTCTCAATAGCTACATTGTTCAAATACACAACCGTTAAAACCAGGAAATACTCATATAAATGTTTGCAACAAACAGAAATCAAGTCCTATTCACGGGTTCAAGAGCCTCAACAGTGACCACACTATTTCCTCTAATTACCTGCAATAAGAGGGAAACATTATCAATTTCAAATCCATGTTCATGGTCTATTAACTGCAATATCTTAACAACTTAAATTTAAAAGACAATGCAAAAGAATAGGACTCACCACCATCCCTATGTCATTTTTCTCATTGCCGTTCACTTCCACAGTGTTGTCAACAACTAGATTCATAAACTGGTCAAAGCCACGGAGAGTACCAACGACCATGCGATTTGCATTCAGCTTGACTGCAAGAAAACACCAAGCATTTCAGTATAATCTTCTCACAAATAATGTCAGAAAAACATTGTCTAAGAAACAATACAAAAACTCGAGATATTAGATATTCATAACATAAACCCTAAAGTAAAAAATACCCGATGAATCAACAACCAGGCTAAGACATGCTCCACTCCACTCAACTATTTCCATCAAATAAAATCCAACTGCTTAACAACACTGAACTACGCGAAAGTAAAAATACAAAGATAGTGAAAAATGGAGTTTAAGAATATTTCCAGGCCCTAACAAAACAACACCCACACTCCAGCTCGGAAAAACTAATGCGAATTTTTTTATAAAAAAAAAAAAAAAAACACGAACACGAACGCGTTCAGATACAGATAAGAGAAGCAACAAATAGAGAATCAGACTTACTCTGAAGTTTCTTGTCCATGTACCTGCCGAACCCACAAAACAAAAAAGACAATTGCAGATCAATACGCAGCGAGTGTAGCAGAACATGAAAAATTAAAATAAAATTGAAGTGGAAAATGAGAGGAACACTTACTTCTTCAAATCCGGTGGTTGCCCTGACCTGCTCATGGTGGAGAGAAGAGATCACAGAAGCGAATAACGAACGAAGAAAATTTGGTTTCGGAGTGGCAAAAGCAAAACCTCAACTACGCTCACTCCAGCCCTAACTTTGGAGGCTAAATTTTATAGTTTAAAGCCAAGTCCAGAAAGGGAAACTCGGTTGCTCAAAGGCCCATGGATCAGATGGCCTTAGTCAAGGACCAAAATACGGGAAAGCCTAAATTAATATCGGAGACCCCTTTATTTAAACTTTTAAAAAAGTTATTTTGAAATTATGTACAAAAGATATTTTTTGAGATTTTGTATAAAATATAAACTATTTTTCATCAATTATAAAAAAAATTAAATTTCCGATTTATTCTTTTGAAATTAATCAAAATTACTTTTCAAAACAATCAAAAGTCCTTTTTTAAATTTTTTTTTATTTTCATAAAAATTTAAATAGATCAACTATAAATTTAAAAAAGTTAATTTTTATTATGAAAAAAATGATTCCATAGTAATATTATCAAAACCATAATGTTCATTGGCTCAATAAGAATATTGAGTTAATGAGTCACTAGTTGGATCTACGAATCACTAATAAATTGCACAAACTAGTATACATTAAATATATATATATATATAGATAATATTTCCCTGAAAAATAGGTTTATATAAATGAAATAAAATTATCTAAATGTATTTTTATATTTACAATTATTTTCTTTTTTAGGAATATTTACAATTTTTTCACACATATGTATTTTAAATATATATATATATATAATATAATATAAAATAATATTTATTTTCACTCACATAATTATTAACAACTCATGCATGACACAAGTTATTATGCTAATATATAAGCGTGAAAATAATTTAAGCTGAACTAGACTTTGCTAAGCCTAAACCTGGCATATAAAACTGTTAAATGCCTATTTACAACTCCTGACATATAAAACTGTTAAATGCCTATTTACAACTCCTGAGTATGACCTAGATGAAAGTTTGATTTGACCTATAAATCTATTTAAGTGTTTACTTTATGATAATTTAACACCAACATAAAAGTGATAATATGAATGTTATTTCTTATGAGAACTATATTTATTTTTTAAGTAATATAAACATATTTTTAACGTTTATTATAACATGCATGATAACTTTTTAAAAAAATATTTGTAAATAGACTTTAAAATCAGATATAAATTTATCTTTCAATAAAATTAATTATAAGCTTTAGTTTTGATTCTTTATGTAAATTAACAAGTTTAACATTTAAAAATATAAAATAAATGTAAGATTTATTACAATATAACAAATTTAGTATAATAATAAATAAATAAATAAGTAAAAAATATTTATTTATTTTTCTTTAAATAGACCGTTTAGGTCCAAAGACTTTTTGAATGGATTATAAATTGACTTTTTTTAACCAAACATATTATAATCAAAATCTTGTTCTGATTTATTTTTCAAAAAAAGCGTAAATTAACCAGAGCCTAATATCATCTAAGTTGTAAGTTCCTATAGAATGATTTGACATATTTTCATCCGTTTATATAAATGTATAAGTTTATTTTTGTTATCATTACTCCACTTCCTCTATTTTTTCTCACATTCACTTTGAATACTTTTTTTTATGAAGTGATAGTATAATTTACTAGAAGAAAGTCTCCTTTTTTATGGTCAACGAGTATAGTTCGCCGAAATATGTATATAGTTAGCTCTGAGAGTGCACTATCAATCATGGGCCAAGAGAATACCATCAATGTGAATGTAATCAATACACATTCGTGACATTGCCTTAGTCAAATTGTCACCGCAGAACAATAAATTGATGCCTGGCCTTCCACACACTTGTCTTTGTGTTAAAGGCTTTCACATTTCACTTCCATAGTCAGCACATCTCTTCTTATTATTGACTAGACAAAGCCGTCTCCAACCCTTTGCAGTCTTCCGTACAAGTTTTGGTGTTTACGGTAACAGTTTGTTTGGTGAGTTGGTGATAGATAATTATGTATCAAAATATATTCTATGGTCAAAAAAGAAATATAAATGTGAGGATGTCAATGATTCCGAAGATATTCTTCTTTGTGTTTATGAAAACGCTAATAAAAAGAGCTTCACGTTAGCTCCATCAACTTCGTGGTTACTTCACGATGACAATGACATGATCAATTATTTTTTTTCTTTCTTTTTTGTCATTATTGGATTGGGGTTATGGAGTTCTAGAATATTGGTTTTTTAAAACATCCCTTGTATATTCAAGCTAAAAAAAACCTTGATTCATTACTGAAACATTATAATAAGTTAAATCATTATGTTCGTTGAATGATCACTTGGCTTTACTTAAATTGAGATTGAACGTGAAGAGCGATCCTGGGTGTAGCTTGCACGTATAAAAATGTAAATTTCAAATTCGAGAGAGGTGGAGTGCACGGTCATTGATGTAGGTATAGGAATCTAAAAATCAAATTATTATAAGCCATTTGTAATTTTAAACATCAAAATGTGAAATGGACCAATAGTCAATACGCCGGCAGTAGTATAGTACTGTTCTATCATATTTTTTAACGAACAAATATCAGATGTTTAGTTAGAACATGCTAGCAATATCAATATTTTTAGCCATAATCAACCAATTGTTTGGCGCCATTGCATTGGCTTGTATACTTTGGCCAATGGCTACGCAACAACTGAAATTGAAACCACCCCAACTATAGTATGCTAATTTTTTTAATGTGCCGTACATTACGGATGTTTGCTTTGGGCACTTTCCAAGTTTTTTAATGTTAGCATTATGAACTATCGCCATTTATTTTCAACTACAATTGAGATTATTTTTTCACATTCAAAGTATTCAATTCAACTCTCCTCTGTTCAAAAGTAAGAAACTACTCCTTAATTTCATTTTTATAATAAACCCTTCTCATACTCTAATTAGCCGGTTATCTTACTCAAACATAATCATATAAATCATCCCTTCACCTTGCACAATGTTCTTCTACGTAGCTTTCTTCCTATATTCATATTTGTATCCCTCATCTTCCTTAAACAACAACATGTTGGGGAAAAAGATGGTATCATTCAAGAAACTGGCAAAAAAGGTGAAGGGTGTAGGTGGAATTGACCCTGACCCTTACCCTGCACATCACGAGTGTTTGCTCAAGGAATATGAAGAATGTGCCATTAACACACCCCCAACTGGGTTTTTTGCACTTTATGTTGGGGAGGAGCGTCGAAGATACGTGGTTCCGACACGCTACCTTTCTCACCCGTTATTCAAGATGCTGTTGGAGAAGGCTTACAATGAGTTTGGATTTTCGCAGAGGAATGGCCTTGTAGTTCCATGCAGTGTTTCCACATTTCAGGAGGTGGTGAATGCTATAGAATGCAACAACGGCAAGTTTGACTTGGGAAAGTTTTTTGCAGAATTTGTTTGATGCGCATAAAACACAAGATCTTTCATTTTTTGCTATAGTCTGATAACTATAGCGTCTTTGGTGGGTTTTATTTTTCTATCTATAATGTATCACACACACATGTAGTGCACAGCACTCCAGATAGGTAGCTTTTAACTTCAAATGAAGTTGTTGTAGCAAACAGATTCAGTTAGAATAGATCTGACCTATAAAATAGAGATTTAGTGAAATTTCAGCATTTGTTTATCTTTAGAGTTTGCCTTTAACTAGCTTCCATTCTGTAGTCATCCAAGAGTTGAGGCTTGAGACAGAAATCTTCGCTTGTGTATATAGATATTGTTGAGACTTGAGATGCAATGGCAACATTTGCATATAATTTTATTTGTTTCTTCATTGAAAATTGCGTTGTATTTATATATTGCTTTTATAATTCTGGGGAGATTCAACAGATCACATAGAATCTACACCGAAGGTAGAATTTTGAACAGACGAGTATGATGCATGAATTGGTCAATAAAAAAATGGATCATAGTTCAATTTATTGATCTTCATTATTTCAACTATCCACGAGGATTCCCTTCCCATGGTCGACAAGTTTTATGCATATGCTCTCTTGGTCAATAAAGTCTTCATGCATTTCATTGAAACATAAATAACAGGTTCTAACTTCTAACTGATGATGATGTCCTATTGATTGTATTCGTCTGTGACACAGTTCTCATTTATAATGTGCATCTCTCTCACTACTCATAATAGTCCGATTTTTAGGAGTAGCATCTCCTTTGTAATGGAAACCAAGTGTGAAACTAGAATGGTGAATTCATAAACATACTGTATCTATTTTTTTTCTTTTTAAATATGATACAGATTTCATGCTTATCAATAGTCAACAGCAGTAGTATTATTAAAGTTGTCCAGTCACCGCCACATGTCGGCCGGACAGTTTTTTGAATTTTTTTTATTTTTTATTTAATTACTCAACCTGTTATTTATTCTTTCACTTTTTTTCTTTCAGCATCCGTGCTAAGTGCATGAGTTTCAATGCTAGTTAATTTCATATAACAATTCTACATAACCAAGGCTAGAGGCCAACGCATATACAATAATTTGGAAAAAAATGATGTAGATGTCATGCTTCCTACTTTCATTTAATAATTCTGCAAATAACCAGAGCCAGAGGTAGAGTTCCTGGTATATGCCCTGCCACTCAAAGACCAGAATTGGAAGAGAGAGACAGATAACGTGAGGGATGGCATGCTCACTCACTAAAATAAGGGACATTTTTACAAACACATACTGCATTAAGCGTCATGATTTTCTTCAAAGTTAGTTTAATGATTTGTATTTAACTATACCAAATACTTTAACTAGTTTAATTTATCAAGTCATGTTCCAACTTTATTAAAAATAAATAAATAAACTAGTTTGGAGGCAGGAAAAAAAAAATCCCCATTTCATAACAGTTCAATGATAAGCGGGGTAAAACAATAGGACTGTAGAACATAAATGCTCCCCAACTGACATGAAAATCACTTTAATAGAAAACAGTTGCATATTGTGCCACAATTATCTCCAATGGGTTGATCATTTTGATTGAAAATGAGAGAGTTAGGGAGGGAAAACATTATATTAGAGTCTCGTAGATGTTGCCGTATCATACTTCGACATAAATACTACTACTATGATCAGTTAGGCCTCATGTCCATATCCTCAGCCACATTTTGTGAAAATTAAATCTCTCCAATCAAAATAGAATACCATTGGAGATATATTTTATTTTATTCGTGTCCCACAGGAGATATTGTTTGGTAAATGACTAGCTAGGTCATCAACCCGTGTATTTGCACAGAAATGACAGCAGCAATTTCCATATAATAAAATTACAGAATTATGAAAAAAAAATGGTGAAATATAGACAACTGATCAATTCTTGAAACAATTTTAATATTATATATTGAGATCAAATTAATTTAAGAGGAGACATCAAGTGTAATTAATTTAAGAGGAGAAACCAAGTATTACATTATTTTATAACTTTTAACTAAATAATATTTTTTTTTTAAATCAAACTATTTGGTTGAAAGTTTCATTAGCGTAGGTCATATATGCAAAATTTTCTATTAATCCAAAATTATTTGTTATTTCATTCATATAGATTAAAATCGATGTAATATAAACATTTCAAAATATATTAAAATATGAATCATTTAATTTTTTTTTTTGTTGTTCAATTTTAACAAAATTTAACACAAACGATCTGGATAATATATAAATATAATTCAATGATTAAATCAATAAAATCAAATTCTATATCAAATTATAAAAATGATATAATAGTTATCAAAGTTATACCGGTGTAATTTGATTCTTCCTCTTAATTAAACATTAGTATATTAATTATTTTGTTATTTTTTAATTTATTTTTAGTTTGTTTGTTCAAACTACCCTATATATAAAATTTTATCATTAAATAAATAACACGTTATAAATATTTAGTAGGAAAATTTACTATACCAAAGTTGATCATTAAGTAAACATGTTATTGTTTAGATGCAGATATATTACAGATGGACCTTGTATGATTTTTTTTTTCAGTGTAGATGGACCTTTCAACACTGAGGTGGGCTAGAGTCCAGGCCCGAAGCGTTAGCGTAGTCCAATAGTCAAAGAAGGAAACGACAATATAAAATGCATTGAACGACAGGGGCAAAACGGTAAGAATTTGACAGAATGGAACACCGTTGGATCACTATCCCCAAAAACGTTGAGCCGTAGATATATAGCGAAGTGAAAAGCGAAGAGCGGATTTCAAAAATTCAAATATCAAACGCTTCTCTCCCCGAACCCGCTCTCACACCCTTTCACATCGATAGAGAAAGAGAGAGAGAAGAAGCCATTCTCATTTCTCAGAAGCCATTTCAGAATCGGATCTACGAACCAGAAATGTCTTCGAAAGAGAAGGGCGTCAACGTTCAGGTCCTCCTCCGTTGCAGGTAATTCCGCTTTCCTTCGTAAATTTCCGCGTTGTGGAACTCCATTTCCAACCCTTACACGTTGATTTTTCGCAGGCCGTTTAGCGAGGAAGAGTTACGGAGCAACGCTCCGCAAGTCGTGACTTGCAACGAATACAATCGAGAAGTGGCCGTGTCACAGAGCATCGCCGGCAAGCACATCGACAGGGTTTTCACCTTCGATAAGGTTCTTCTTCTCACTCTTCCTCACATTCGATATGTTATAATCTCCAAGCTTGAGATTACGGAAATGGGCACAAATAGTGGGATGTTAAGTTAGCTGTAGGGGGATTTCAATTTCAAATCTGAAATGTGTTCATTTTGTGAAGGTTTTTGGTCCTTCTGCACAGCAAATGGATCTTTATGAACAAGCTGTTACTCCGATAGTTAACGAAGTTCTAGAGGGATTTAATTGCACTATATTCGCGTATGGTCAAACTGGTACGGGAAAAACCTACACAATGGAAGGGGAATGCAAAAAGGCCAAGGTATGCTTTAGTGTCTTGATGTTGTGCACACGCAAATTTATGAGTTATGTTAGTGCTTTATTTGAGTATTGTACTACAGAGTGGTCCCAATGGAGATTTGCCTCCAGGAGCTGGAGTTATTCCTAGGGCTGTCAAGCAGATTTTTGACACACTTGAGAGCCAGAATGCTGAGTACAGTGTGAAGGTCACCTTTTTGGAATTGTACAATGAAGAAATCACTGATTTGCTTGCCCCGGAGGAGCTTTTAAAGGCTTCTTTGGAGGAGAAGCAGAAAAAGCAGCTGCCTCTCATGGAGGATGGTAAAGGTGGAGTTCTAGTAAGAGGCTTGGAGGAAGAGATTGTGACGAGTGCCAGTGAGATTTTTACTCTTCTGGAGAGAGGGTCTTCTAAACGACGAACTGCAGAAACTTTGTTGAACAAGCAGTCAAGGTAATTGTTCTTTTGCTATTTCTTTAGTTGACAGGTAGTGGGATCTATTTTTGATCATTTGCTAAGACTTGCTTTCTCTTTTCAGTCGATCGCATTCGTTGTTTTCTATTACAATCCACATCAAAGAAGCAACCCCAGAGGGTGAAGAACTGATAAAGTGTGGTAAACTTAATTTGGTGGATCTTGCTGGGTCAGAAAATATTTCTCGTTCTGGTGCTAGGGAGGTAATACATCATAAGCTTCCCATTTGTTCAGTGTTCTATATATTCGGGTGTTTTCCTATAAAATAATAATTTTGAACGAGTAAGTTGAATTTTGTGTGTAATATTTGTTAGGGTCGTGCAAGGGAAGCAGGGGAAATTAACAAAAGTTTGCTTACTTTAGGGCGAGTGATCAATGCACTAGTAGAGCACCTGGGTCACATCCCTTACAGGTTTTTAACTTTTGGGCTTTCATTCTTTTGAGTCATTGGCATTATCCTTTTCTTTGTGTTCTTACATGGATAAGTTGGTATTTAGGGATAGTAAATTGACGCGTTTACTGCGTGATTCACTTGGAGGAAGAACGAAGACATGCATCATAGCGACAGTGTCTCCTGCTGTTCATTGCTTAGAAGAAACTTTAAGCACGCTGGATTATGCACACAGGGCAAAGCACATAAAAAATAAGCCCGAGGTTTGTTATTGATTGAGTGACTTGAGGGTTGAGAATGTTTACGATACCATGCATCTTTAGTGAAATATCTTTCAACATTTCATGCGAATTTGTTACAAATATAGTACTTTCTACAAGGATTTTATGAGATATTTGACTATATTTGTGTTTTACAGTCATTAACTAAATGTACGATAAAATCATCTACAAAAAAATTCTTAAACAGAGGGACTAATTTGTGTGTTCTATTGGATCCATATTAGACAAGTATGCATTACTTTTAACCTCCTTTTTATTTTCTGATACTTTTCAGGTTAACCAAAAAATGATGAAATCAACACTTATCAAGGATCTTTATGGTGAAATTGACCGCCTTAAGGCAGGTGAGTTGCGTTGTAGATTTGTAGTTGCTAAATTAAGTATCCCTTGGGTTAATCAGATTTCCTGCTAAAGTGTCTTATTGTTGATGAAAATCATAAAATTCATGACTATGACCAGAGGTTTATGCTACACGCGAGAAAAATGGAGTGTATATTCCGAAGGAAAGATACTATCAGGAGGAGAGTGAAAAGAAGGTTATTTTTCTCTCTTCATTTTTGTCTGGTACCTTCTGTTGCAATATGGAAAATTTATCAAGAGCACTAGAGCAGTACTATTGTTCCATGTAACTTTCAGCTGCTGAGATCATAGAGATCATTCTGGTTTAGTGCCGTGGACATTTTTAGTCATCTAGCATGTTTTTAAATACTGATCCTTGATTAATATAAATTAATTTGGTGTTTATTTTCATGATCTGGTTGTTAAAATCACTTTTTCGAGGCCTTTCATTGATGCATGCTTTTCTTCTGTTTAGGCTATGTCAGATCAAATTGAGCAGATGGGTATCACAATAGAAACTCAACAGAAGGTTTGTTTTATTGAAAAAGCTATTTATGTATATAATATACGGCGTGCCTGCTTGTTGTTCCTGTTATGCCTGACTTGTTTTCTATGTTTCAACCAGCAACTTGAGGATTTGCAAAACAAATACGTTGACCAAATTCGGCATTGTTCTGATTTGAGCAACAAACTTGATAGTACTGAGGTGAGTTATCAATCTTTTTGTTCAATATTATTATGGAATTTTATATGCTTTATTATAAGGAAATGGTGATGAACCACACAGAAAAACTTGAACAAGACTAGCAAGTTGCTTGCCAACACAGAGGAAGAATTGAAGAAATGTCAGTATATCCTGAAAGAAAAAGACTTCATCATTGCTGAGCAGAGAAAAGCAGGTATGCCGTATACATTATCACCATTCAATCATTGTTTCTTGTGTAATTGTTCCTTTGTGATAAAGTTAATTATGCGCGACAGAAAATGCTCTGGCTCATCAAGCATGTGTTTTACGAGCTGATTTGGAGAAAGCTCATCAGGATAATGCTTCATTATTTTTGAAAATTGGTAGGTGTTATTCTCTTCTCTGTTATGATCGATTAAGATTTGAGGATGTGTTTGTTAACTTATTTATGTGTCTGGTAATATAGGTAGAGAAGATAAATTGAATTCAGATAACAAAGCTGTAGTGAACAATTTCCAAGCGGAGCTTGCTCAGCAGGTTGGTTCACTTTGCAATACTGTTGCAACATCATTGTCTGAACAGAATGAACATCTAGAAGGTGTGAAGAAGCTCTGTCATTCTTTTTTGGACCTTCATGATAAGGTGTGTACGTCAAATATCCAATACTGTTGCTCTAGTCAGTTACAATCTTTGATGGTTTCTTCCAATTTATCGAATCCTTTACCCCCATATTTTTACGTTTCTTGTAGTAGTTTATTTCTAAATTCTCTCATTCCCCTTTTTGTTTTCTGTAGGCGGTTGTTGATTTGAAAAGGAAAGTCACATCTCTGAGGGCCTTGTATATATCTCATTTCGAGGCAGTGGAAAATGTTGTGCGCTTGCATAAGGCGGGCTCTGATGCTAACTTGGAGGAACTATTATCTGTTATATCCTCTAATGGTCATTCTATTGAAGAAGTATGTTTCAACTTATTGTTTCTACTTTTACTGCTATGTCTTTGGTGACATTTTTTTCATTCTTATAACCACTAAAATAAAAAATTTATTCTTGGTGAATCAGTTTCTTGCATCTGAAGCCACCGAAGCTGGTTCAATATTTGACGATCTTCAGAGTACCCTTTCAACTCAGCACGGTGAATTGGCACTATTTGCAAGGGAACTACGCAATGTATGTGCTTCAAAGTTTTCCTTCATTTTATCTGTTTATAGCTTTTAACAAATTTGTCACATCTTTTGTCTTTTGTTTCTCTGTTCTGTACAGTATCCTGTATATTTCTTTTTTCTTTGTTCTGACTGATGTTCTTTATCTTCTTCTGACTCTGTTATGTTGTGCATTGTAAATCAAAGAGATTCAATCTCAGCCTTGAACAAATAAAGGATATCTCTGATCGCTCTCAAGAATTTGTGGATAAGCTTTTTGAAGAATCAAAAAAGCTTGAAGACTTTGCATCACAGGCTGACCAAATGCAATTGAAGAGCATTGATGAGTTTAAGAAAGCATATGAGGTTATAACATAATATTAACATGTATGGTTCGAAAGATGGTTATGATTGCTGACATCTGATGTGGACATGTTATTCTATTCTGTACAGGAACAATCAAAATCTGATACAGAGAAACTTATTGCCAATATGACTAGTTTAGTTTCTGATCACATTCGGCGACAAATGGATCTGGTCAGTTTTGGGTGTTCTTTTTTATAGTCGTATCTTTTTTTGGCCCTTGGTTGATGGGTGATGATTGGGGTCGGTGGATGGCTGGATACTTTTGTGTTTCTATTCCTGTCAATTTAGTTTGTTGTCTTACTTAGATTGATGATCGGCCTTGCAGGTAGACGCAAAGCTTGTTGATCTTAGAGAAAGTGGCATCAAGAACAAGTCCTTCTTGGATGGACATGTGTCATCAATGGGAGACATTGTGACCAATGCAAAAAGAAAATGGCAGGCCTTTTGCGTGCATGCAGAAAAGGATGCAAAAGACACTGCTGATTATTCTGCCGCAAAGCATTGTCGTATGGAGGTACTCATGCAGCAGAGGTAAGTGTTTTTCCTCAAGTTTTCTTCATCCGAATCCACTCACATACATTCTAACTCTCCTTTTAAATCCTTAGTGTTAATACTGCTCAATCGGCTTTCGAACATACAAAGAGAACACATGAGGCTGTAAATGAGATGGGGACCAAACATATTTCAGCAACAGAGTCAATTGTCAGGTGCGTGGCAAACTGATTGTCAATGACTATGTCTTTGCTGCCCATCTCTGCATATGGGGGGTGGGGAGGGAGGGAGTGTTGTACCGATATGGTTATTGCCTGTGTTTTTCTTGGTCCATTTTTCTGTTTTGATGCCTCATCAATAGGCTTCATGCGATATGATATCAAATGCTTTGGTACAGGAATGCTACTGATAACAATGTGCAACATGTCGTTGAGGTTGATTCTGCACGAGTTACAGCAGAAGAAGATGTGGCAAAGAACAGT
The DNA here is from genome assembly GCA_007407185.1 of Glycine tomentella. Taxonomy (NCBI): domain Eukaryota; kingdom Viridiplantae; phylum Streptophyta; class Magnoliopsida; order Fabales; family Fabaceae; genus Glycine; species Glycine tomentella. The sequence continues at coordinate 2,587,235 of PYAF01005492.1, forward strand.
GAGGATCTTCTTGAGCAGTTAGATGGTGAGTATTATTGTGTTGGATCATGGTCCTTTGATTTATAACAACATTTACCTCTACAGCTGAGAATGTTTGATCATATGATTGTTTTTTTCTTTTTCTGTGATTTAACAAATTTCACGATCACTTTCATGATTTAACAACTTTCATGCACGCAAATACCTTCGCTAAAACAGTCTTGCAAATATTTTAAGAGGCACGAATAACCAAATATCTCAGTTTTTTTTTTTGTCAAAATGTCTTGTATATAGGATGCATTCATCCTTTTTTTCTTGGGTTGCATTTTTTGCAGTCACGTCTGCACAAGAGCGGGAGTCCATATCTGGCGTATTAACTGTGGTGAGAACTCATGCAAATACACTTGAGACGCTACGAGAGGATCACGCTGGCCAAGCTACTTCAATTGAACAAACAACAAGCGAAACTTTTCAACAGCAGTACAGGGTATGTTGATTCGGTTTATATTTTGTTCTCGGAAGATCAAATATAAACATGATTTAGTAGACATGTTTAACATTAATAAACATGTGTTGTTGCTTCCTCTCTTGTATTGCAGGACTATGAGCCTAGCGGCACAACACCTATAAGATGTGAGCCTGATGTTCCGACAAAGGGGACAATAGAGTCTCTTCGATCGTTGCCAATGGAAGCCCTTCTTGAGGAATTCCGAGAAAATAATCCATGTGAATCTAATGATGTAAAGGAGTTGAAACCATCTCTTATTCCACGATCGCCTCTTACCCAGCTGAACTAATGGCGGTGGTTGGGTCCTCTGTTGAATCAAATTTGTATTTCTTTTGTAACATCACATTGCCTTTGTTACCCATTAATTGTTGGAAGAATGCATCATCGGCAGATAGATGATTGTAATGTGATATTTAGAGCAAAATACTCGTGTAAATCCCACCTTGGGATGAAGTATAGGACAAATAATGTTTCATTTTAAGTAAGGCAAGTTAATCTATTATTGTGATGTTTTTTGGCTGTTCGCCATCTACTTCTTCTGTCTCTTGTAAGGATGGCCATACTCGCTTTTGTTTTATTTGTGGGTGTAGTCTTGGAAACTTCAAAAACATTTCCCATTTGCCTAATATTTGAACTACTTTTTAAATTTTGTTTCTGTAATCAAAAGGTTTAATGATTTATTTGTTCTATTGGCCGGGCAAGAATTAGTGACTACTGCGACGTTATTCTTAGCTGATAGTGATGATAATATTAGTTTTAAGTTCTTGAAACTTAAATAATTCTCCCCGAAAAAACACTCGTAAGTCGTAAGCACTTATAGGAAAAACAATAAGATGAAAAAATAAAATAAGTTTTCTATAATTTAAAATTAACTTATGGAAAAGTTAAATTAGTTTTTGAGATGCTAATTTTAATTTTTATAAATTAAGTTATGAACACGTTAATTTTAATTTTATTTTTTATCCTATAAATATTTCTCGAAAAATTTATGAAACATTTTTTTTATTTATAATAATGTCATATTTTAGTTGAAATACATTACATTAACATGTTTACCGGTAAGCTTACTCTTTTTTTTTTTTTTTGGAAAAACTCAAATCCTACTTTAGCTACAATAAGGTTAAAATATAGTATATAAATAAGAAATAATTCTTATCTATCTTTTTGCGATTAAGTTAATTCTAAATCCACGTTTTAAGTCTCATTAACAAAATAATGCTTGTCACATCGGATGATGTTTTTGGATAAGTTTATTTTGCTCTCTTGAACAAAAATGATGAAAATGATTAAAATCACATTTTAATATATTTTTCTGATCACATTTTTTTTATTAATTGGAATTCACTAAAAAATATTGTTTAGATTTTACATTTTATTTTAGCTTATAATTTCTTAACCGTGCATGATTAACATTTTTCATAAATATGCCAAAGTCACAATAACTAAATAATTTAGTGGACATAAACATCTATTCCAAAAGTTACCTACACGCCATTAATTATATAAGTATCCAGAAGGTAGCCTTCAATTTATGAGATCATGGTGTGGGTCTTGGAACACAACTTTAACGTATTCGTATGATACACAAAACGAGTTGCATCACCGTCGTTAAATGACACAAGTGACAAAAAAATATTTTTTAATCTTGTGAGTTGAAAGATTAAAATATCTCTTGAAATAAGTTACTCATAAGTCAAATTAGATTGATCGTCGTAGATTATTTTCTAAAAATCAAGAGTCTAGGAAGAAATGCACAAACTGTAGTTATATTTAATTAAATAATACCATTTTAAAAAATAATAACGTACATCACATCACATGTTTTCTTTTTACATTTTTACTATTTTTCTTTCACGTACACAACTCAGAAATATATTCTAAAATAAAAAAAAAATTGCATTGTCCTATTTTTTGGCTACAATATTTAAGGAAAAAAAGAATGATGCTTCAGTCATAGGCATACAATACAAAACTGTTAGACTCAAAAGATGCTTACAAGAAAACTTCCATTATTAGAGTTTATCAGTAGCTTTAAAATCTGTTAGTCTGTTAGTTTGTTAGCGGTTCTTTCCTTCTTCCGCAAGCTTTGTATCACTTGTATAAAAGCCTTGTATCACTTGTCATATTGAATAAGAGAAGAATCATTCAGTTCTTATTTTCCATGTGTGATTCATAAGATGGTATCAGACGAAATCTTTCTCTAATTCT
>PYAF01005492.1:2590029-2610112 GCA_007407185.1 Glycine tomentella
TTGACATACATGCTCCATCTTGAGGGGGGATATTAGAGTTTATCAGTAGCTTTAAAATCTGTTAGTCTGTTAGTTTGTTAGCGGTTCTTTCCTTCTTCCGCAAGCTTTGTATCACTTGTATAAAAGCCTTGTATCACTTGTCATATTGAATAAGAGAAGAATCATTCAGTTCTTATTTTCCATGTGTGATTCATAAGATCCATTAACCTTAGTTACAAACAAAAGTAGAAGCTCGAAGATGTGACTTATCAACACAAGACCGTATCTTGTTTTATTGTTCGACGTATTCTTGAATTTTCATTATCTTGATTTATTGTTCACAAAACATTTCTCAAATTTAAATTGGTTACTTAAAGATTTTATGATACAATATAATACATTATGATGTTACTTTGTAAAATTAATATTTTATAAGTTCCTAAAAGTATTTAATACTAAAACGATATGTTATTAAACAGTTATATGTTTTTTAAGTTGACAAAGGTAAATATAAAATTCTGAAACTGTTATCAATATCGTATGTTAAACTTGAAAAGGTCATATCCTCTGTGGATTCTGGCCTGTGAATGTGTCCAGTTCTCAACGGACTTCAGGTACGAGGTGGCTTTTCTTTATTTTCTAAACTGAACATACTAACAGTATCATGGTATTTCGGCCATAAGATCATTGCACATTATACAGTAGGGGCACTGTCACATAGCATTTTCACTTTCATCCCATGTTGATGTTGAACCAAGTAAAGGTTTTGAACATGCCATGTGTTCCAACTTTGTATCAATGCAATGGAGTGTAATGTATACAGTAACCTATCTATATGCTAGTGCACAACTATGACGTTTAATAATATACTTTTTCTTACCCTTTCCATTTTTTTCCACATTTTATTTTCATGCATTTTCTAGTCTAAAAATAAACTTCTATTTAATTTCACACACACACGCACGCATATTCTCTAGTTGCTTTTACATCCTTTTAAAATTTATAATTGGATCTGCTACCTAACACGGAGAAATTTATGTTTGCATAGGAGTTTTTTTTAATGATGTGCTATAGTTCTTTTTTTTATACTTATGCAAATTAAAGGAATTTAAATATTCATGTACGAGTTTGTTAAAATATTTAGGCGATTCCGCCACCTGTGTGGCTCGATTCTACTGGGAGACAATTGGTGCAATGGCCTGTTGAAGAATTTAATAATCTCAGAGGGAAAGAAGTTAATATGAACAGTCAAAAGCTTCAAAAGGGAGATTACGTTGAAGTAAAAGGAATCACCGTAGCCCAGGTTAGATTCTTAATAAGCATTAATATGTGTGTGTGTTTTCATACATACATATAAAGATATAAAACTAATGATATTATATAACTAATTTTTTCTACAGGCAGATGTGGAAGTTAAATTCTCATTTGCAAGCTTGGACAAGGCAGAGACATATGATCCTAAAAGGGTAAATGTACAGGACCTCTGTGCCCTAAAGGGTAACAAAACTTCAAGGTGGGATTGGACCATTTGGGCTTCTCACATTAGCTTCTCAAAATTTGGAGGAGTTCACTCCTGTGTTTTTTAGAATTTTCAAAGGTCCAGTTAAGCATGTGGTGCTCTTATGCTCCGATGCAACAAGGTTAGTCTATAATTCAAATTGGGATGAGAACTTCTAATTTCTTTCCATTTTCACATCTTTGATCTTTTTTTTTGGCAATTCAGAACAGTTCCTCTTTGAAGAATAATAATAGGTTTTAAGGCATCATTTACTGGCTTTGTAGAAGTGGATTTGGCCACTAATAAAAAACTCTCTCTTAGGAGTTTGGAATGTGCAAATGCAACCATTGCTCCATTTAGTGCTTACATGTAATATATTTATGAGCTCCAATACAATAAATCAATGTTCTTTGGTTTTTCATCTGAATGCCAGATTGATCACTCAGTAGTGGAGAATTTTGGTGAAGGTGGGAAGACAAACATTTTGTCTCAGGGTTTATCCACAGTTAGCGGCGGTGAATCAAGGTCGGTGGAAAACCTCAAACCATGGAGCATGAAGCCGGCTGATATAAAATAATCAGCCAGAAATCAATAGTAGGCAGAAAGTAATATGACTTATCATACTATTTGTAGATAGAAAAAATTAGGAGCACAATCTTTTCACACGCTCTTTATTACTCGGTGAATTAGTATTCATCCTTCGGAATACATATCGGTGGGAATGTGGGATTATGTTAAAAAATGTGATAGAAGATATAATGTTAGGCTTTTATTTTATTTCAGTAGATTAAGGGTTTCATGCTACTACTTTACGATTGTGGATAAATTGGCTTTAGAGTTTGATTTTGAATATTAAAAAACTGATATTATTTGTTATTTTATTTCTCTTATTATTCGCACATCTAAAACATTATCCCACAAAATCAAAATAACTTTTCATCATCCCAAATGTGTTAAAAAAGCACATTTATGGTGTTTTTAAATACTTCATAACGTTTTAGATTCAAAGTTTGATAGTATGTCATAAAAATTAGGCTAAATGTCTATTTTAATTTTTTATCTTATTTTACTCAAAATGATCATTTATCCTTTTAAAGAGTTCATTTTTTTATCTTAATTAAAAGATTTAAAATAGTCATTTCATTATTTAAAATATACTAAACTTTCTTTTGACTAACACTCAAATAAAAAATAATTTTAATTTTTAAATATTTAAAGGATTATTTTAAACCTTTTAAATAATCAGATACTAAAGTGAATCCTTTAAAAAGTAAAAGAACCATTTTAAACCCTTTAAATAAAATAGAAGATTAAAATAATTACTTTAAAAAATAAACAATCAAATTAAATAAAAAAATAAGATAAAAGACTAAAATGATGATTTAGTTTAAAAATTATTCAACAATAGATAGGAAGAAAAGAAAGTTTGTGTGATATAATCATATAACTGATAAAAAAAGAGAAAAATATTATTGTAGAAATTTTCATACAAGTTTATTATACAAATTAATGATTTCTAACTTTACATTTTGTCTTATTATTGTTAACGTATCCAATTGAAAAAAGCCACAACGTTTTACACGATTGTGGCTATTCCGTTTAAATTTATTTCGTTTTCAGCTACAAAACTTTGTTTGGATAAGATTGTGGCTATTCGGTGATTCTGCAAAAACAAACTCTATTTTTTAATTCAATAAGCTTCTTTCATTAATTTCGTATCTTAGTTTTGTTATTTGACTCCGTCCTTAAAGTCCGACATTAACACTTTCTATAACACTTCAGAAATTATTTAGTTGAAATTTAAATTAAAAAATTGAAATTGGTGATTTGATCTAAAGTTTTTATTGGTCATCTTTTTCAAACTCCTAATTAATATGGTGCCCACATATATAGCTCATGAAGATTACTATTAATTCTGCCAATGCTTTCGATGACCAACCAAATGAGTTCAAGTCCAAAAACATAAATGTAGAGCGTGTAGAAAGTATGTTACTCGTACTTCTCAAAAAACAATGTGGTTATGAACAATTTGGGAGTAGCAAATCCCCTATATCAAACATTACGGAGTAGCAAATACCAAGAAACTTAACATTAACTATTTAACCTTCACGCTAAATTCTTTCCCGCATAGTTCATATTAATGTATAGTTCAGTTACGTTACTAATTCTAATCTTAAACATTAGGCTCAAAACGTAATACACATTAGTTAATATGAAAAAACGACAATTTCATTTATTAGATAAAAAAGTTGATAATAGTTAAAAACAATGGGCAATGACATTAGAAATTGATGTTAAGGAAAAAACAAGCTAAAAAGAATAAACTATCAATCAGGGAAGTAAATGAGTTTTTTTTATAAAAAATGAATTACAGTCAATTAGTCCATAGGAGAGGATAATTAACGGATATTCAATAGTTTCGGGACTAGTTATATAATTTCACAATTTTAAGGATTCTTTAAGAGAATAATGCTTGAAGGATTGATAGTTTTACGAAATTATATAACCAATTGTCGTCATAACAATATAATTGGCTACTTCATAACCATTGTCTCAAAACAATTAACATCAATCAGAACCAGAAACTATAAATATCAAACCAGTCACTGTTCCAAGTCTAACAACACGAAGAATGAGACCAACAACAATATCACCCTGAATTTACTTGATCTTCTTCTTAGGCCTCAACTGCAAGAAGGAAACAACGTTCAAACCCAATCAAAATTTTAACCATTAAACAAAAAAATAAAAATGACAAAATTCAACATCAAATGTAAACCCACCTGGTTACTATGACCGCACTTTTTCTTGCGGCAGTTCACAGCCCTAGGATGCAGACGAGCATAGCACCTAACAAACCAAAACCATCACACCTCATTAAAAAGCAAGCAACTGCTTAACATAAACAATTAGCAATAAAAAATTTCCAATCCACAACACATAAAATAAATTAAGCTTAAGTAAACCCGAAACCCTAATCTACAACCATTGGGAACAAAACTAGAATGTACCAACCATAGAAAATCAACTGTGAGTAAACAATCACAGTAGACAAAGTAGAGATGGACATGAATATAGGGAGCAAGAATAACCCCTTTTCCACTCGAGAAGCAAAAGGGGCTAAGTTATTGTCCCATAAAAGACGATATAAAAAAAGAAGATAGAGGGCATACTTGCGGCAAATCATCTTGTCCTGGTTGTATTTGCGAGCCAAAGCCATGAGGGAAGGCTCAATGATGCCACCACGAAGCCTGAGGACGAGATGAAGGGTTGATTCCTTCTGGATGTTGTAATCGGCCAGGGTCCTTCCATCTTCAAGCTGCTTTCCGGCGAAAATCAAACGCTGCTGATCCGGAGGAATGCCTGAAAATTCAAACGAGGGATTTTTTAGGTTATGGAAAATTGAAAACGCGATTCGTTGAATGGAGTTTGTAATTTATGTGTAGTACCTTCCTTGTCTTGAATCTTAGCCTTGACATTGTCGATGGTGTCGCTGCTCTCGACCTCGAGGGTTATGGTCTTACCCGTTAGGGTTTTCACGAAGATCTGCATTTTTAATGCCGCTACTCCCTCTGCTGCTCCACTCTCACAACAAATACTAACTCTGCAACCCAGCGTTTTTATACTCTTCTTTCTAGGGTTTCAATTTCACTGCTCAAAACTGAGCCCAGCCAGGCCTTGGTGTTCGACGGATTCGGACCCGTTTGTGCTGGATATTGTCTTGTTGCCCTGTAATTGGGCCCATTTTGATTTAGCTTGTTTGGTGACTGTAAATACTTTATAATATTATTTAATATATAACTTAATGTAAATATGACTTTTAAAGTTATTTTATAAAAGTTAATATTTTTATCATACATGATATATATGATTAGATGATGATGGGAAAAATTTTTACAATTGATTATGGTTGTTTGGTTAAAGAAAACATTTTCTATTTTTTTCCTGATTTTAAAAGTTAGGAAACATTTTTTTTCATTGTTTCCTTTATAAACTTTAAAATAAAATAAAAAAAGAAGTATAGTGAAAAAAATATGTTTTTTAGCAAACTAAACACTCTTTTAAAATAAATTGTTTGATTTAGTATTGATTTAATGATTTTTTTATTGACATAATAGTTATTGATGAAATAATTTATTTTGTATTTCAATATATAATTATATTTCTTTAATCAATTTTATTAAATGACTTTTTTTCACTTTTATGAAATAATATTTTCAAAAATAGTTTGTCAATATATTTTCCTGCATTTTTTTATATTTTATCATATTTAGATCTTGACGTTTTAATGCAACAATTAAGTTGCATCTTTGTGACAAGTTAATTATGAATTTGAATCTAAAAATAGTCTATTTAATACGAGGAGAAGACTATGTATAATTTACCGTCTCCCATAATTTTGCAAAACAAAGAGCCTTCACTTATAATGGATTAACGTAGTAAATGTCTTATACATATTTCAAATAGATATCAGAAGCATGCCCCAATTTAGAGGTCCTAAGTTCAGATTTTTAAAAGTAATGGGTCTACAATAGTTAAATTAAAAATGAGAAGTACAAAATCATAGAATAAATGTATTAGAAAGACTAAAATTACGATTAAGTCATTCTTCAATTGAAGAAAACAGTAATAGCAAAAAGAACTTTACTTTTACACCAATTAAATTAAATAGTATAAACACGTACTTATGCCCAACACATGCATAGACATATCAAAAAAATTAAACACACCTAAAATTCTTAACAACTGTGAATCCTTATGGGTTTTATTTAGTTGTGTAGTGGTTTCAAAATCTGCGCAAAGATATTCGCAATACAATGAATTGTGTGTGAATAAATTATTTGGTAGTTGATATAATTGGAAAGAATTAATGTATTACCGGCCAACCACTTCTGCTTATTGTTAAGAATTTTGACTCTGGACGCAACAATTTTCAACGATGGATGCCCCATAGTTCAACTAAAGCAGGAACTAAAGGGATGCTATCTTAGAAGCCACGATCTCAAGAAGTCCCTTTGGGTTATCGACATGAACCCAATGACCAGCATTTTGAACAACACAGAAGGAAACTTTTCCAGGAGAGTCGGATCCTCCCTGACTGGCTAGTTTCTGGATCCTCTCAATAGCATCTTGGTCCCATCTATCACTTTTTTCAGCACGCACAATTACTATTTCCATACCTTTGGGAGGGTTCTCCAATAGATTCCAATAGGACTTCTCACTGCAAAATTGTAAAGTTGGGGATTGTTATTTGTTACTTTTGTGCTGTAGGAGAAGATCGCAGAAAACACTCAAGAAAAATAAAGAACAAGTTTAAATGAAGTTTTCAGAAGTTCATTTTTATTTCAAAAGAGGTTAAGCTCTTGTTAGATATTTGAAGAATTGTTTTATGTTTTTATTTCTTATCTCAAATATTATAGAAAAGACGAAAAGAATATTTCAAATGTTTACTCAAACAAGCAGTGCTTCAATTACCAGTAAGAATCGAACATCTCCTTAGCATTTTGAAGATTAAATATCCATGTCTCATGATCACCAACTTTTTTCAGGTTGGTGCCTATCCAGTCTGACAGTGCTTTAGAGTAACCAAGTCCCATCAGATGACTCACAAGCCACCTGAAAAAAGGTGCAGTCTACATTTTAGTCTAACTACAATATAGACTGGCACGAGAAAGATTTGTATATCGTACATTTGTGAATTGTGATAGTATTTAATAACTAATACACTACAATTTTAACAAGATTCAAGACACCATTTATTTAGACATTAGAGACAACCAATTAGATCATCACCTCATCAAAAGAAAATGAAGAAAGAACCTATAATGTCCTTTCCGCAATATAAATAACCTCAATTATTATGCTTAAACTGTCTAGCAAGCATTTGTAGACTTCCACTGAATATCAAACGCAATGCCCATACTTTGATATGCACTTCATTTGATTGTAGACAGAAAAGCATATCACATACATGAAACTAAATGGAAAATGGAAAATTTAACAATTCTCTCTCTACAATCTCCATGATTCCTAGGAAGACGCAAAATTATTTTCAGGCATATTGTTTAGCATGTTTTCATATATCTTGTGCTCCAAAAATGCTACTGGAGGAAGCAACATATATCAGGTCATAGATAATGTCCAATTGGTACACCAAAAATTATAACTGGCCTACTGACAAACTATTAACATGATAAAAGAATAAGTTCGGGGATATAGAATCTCACTTGCGAGATGGGAATTGTGATGGTAAACTTTCCAACGTTGCTAAAACATTCCGGACTACATCATTACTGTTTTCTGGTTTCACTTCTCCAGGGACAGAATCCAATAGCCAGAGCTGTTCTTCAGGAGGGATAAAAAGAGAAACATACCACCGACATTAGGCCTATAGTACAAATGCTTCAAATTAAAATCCATATATACAATGATTCTTGAAAATTGCAGAATTTCAGACAGAAAGATATAGAATTTATTCAACTCAAATTTTTTATAAAGGTCAATTAATTCTCTGTTCTGAGAGTCCAACATCGGTACATGTGGTGTTCAATTTCTCTTGGAAGCTAAGAACAACTTTAGTGCAAGATCCTTACTCAAGATCTGGTATTCACTATATCTCTCAATAAAAGGGATATAGAAATCTCTAACATGGAGAATGAGTTCTTGTAGAAGAACCTGTAAGATCTGCACATTATTATAAAAAAAAAAAAAATCTCTCTTTCTCCCTCCCTAAGATCTCAAAATGAGATATACTATTAAAAAACAAAATGGGAAGGATCTTGAGAGATCTTCAATTCTACGTTCTACTAAAAAATGGTTTAAGATCTCAATTTGGGATCTATCACTAAAGATGCTCTAACAAATACCAACAGGTTCCAACTAACTAACAACTGTCTTAACAGAATGTAACCTGTAGAAGTTTGGATAACCTATAGTGATACACTACTACATAGACCGTGTTCGGATAAATTTCTCCGTATACAGTTATAAGAGAAAAAAATAATAAATGAATTAAATTTTTCTCATGAGCTAAAATCAATTTATGCACTTAACTTAAATAGAAGTTTCTCATCTAACTTCTTGAAAACCTAAGGTGCATATGTTGATTTTAACTTGTAAGAAAAGTTCCATGCATTTAACCTTCTATATACACACACATACTGATTCAAAGCAGACATACATATATTATAATGTGCACAACCATCATTCATATGGGAAAAAATAAGTTTTAGATGTGTCCATCTTACTTATCCCTAAAACAAGAGAAAAATTGCAGCCTTGCAACCAGCACATCATAAGGCTGCTCTTTGTTTCTGCTAAGTAACATTTCTCTACCAACAATACATTTTCATGTACTGCAAGGTATGCCTATTTTACAAGTATTATTGTCACTAATGAATACTGCTATACCTTTATCCTTTTTTTATCTGAAAATAAATCATTCATTAATAGAAAAGGACAAAAGAGTCCATCATTACAGTCTTACAGAGGATAAGGCTTGCTGAGGCACCAAGTCTTCCCACACACAATTTTGGTAGGACCTAGCAAGTGATGCTATAGCATGTGCTGGTTTATTGCTATCTCTTTTCACAAGAGATAAAGAGAAAAAGTTAAAACTCTATGCTAACTGAATACAGTCCTTGACTATGAAGAGCAATTGTGGACATCCTTTAATATTCTTAAAGCATGCGCCAAAAACTTGAAAATCAGACTCAGCTTCAATGCTCTCCATCCTATAACTAATTGTCAGTTGCAAACTCCATCTCAAGGCTAAAACTTCTGTTATCTCAGGTGCTATATTAATCAGAAAATAATAGCACACTGATACCTATGTTGCATCTCAGGTTCGAGTATTAAATATACATATACAATACAGTACATAAATGTGATAATCTTTTAAAAAATTGGAATCCAACTACGACAATGTATATTAAGTAAAATACAATTATATTTATATATTTCTCATATTTTATTATTGAGTAAATTACACTCGCACTCAGTGTGTTTTTCTCAAATTGTACCCGATACTCCTCCTTTTTTAGACATTACTTTTACTCCTTTCTGCTAACGTCATTAACTAATGTCAATTGAAATATCTAAGTAGAAAAAATTGCCCGTTAGAATAAATTACACTTGCACCCCCTGTTTTCTCAAATTGCACTCAATACCCCTCCCTTGAATCTGACTATGACGGATGCACCAAAACTGTTGATGTCACTGGCCCTGACGGCGTCAATGTCCAGGAAACCAGATGCAGCAGTAATGATGGCCAAAGCTACGGTGGTGGACGAGAAAGTGGTGGAGGTGAATATAGCGGTGGTGGCGGTGACTACGGTGGAGGCGGTGACTACGATAGTGGTGGTCGTTCCGACGGGAGTGGATGCGCCTGGATGCCGTGTTGGTGGGCTAGGATGACTATGAGGAGGAAGAGATGATGCTGTCATGGGAGAGGGAGGAGGAGGAGAATGAAATAGTGGTGGTAAGTGAAGAGGGGTTTTTGAAGAAGAGGAGGGTTTGTAAAATCCAAGATGTGATTTTGAGGAAGAATATGAAGGAATTTTAGACATAATTTTTCATTAAAAGTCATGTGATCAGCATGTGTCTACTTTCAGTTAAATTATTTAACGGTATTTAGGAGGGAGGGGTATGTGTATAATGTAAACTAAACAATTAAGGGATTTTTTGTATGCGTAAAAAACTGAGGAATATCAGGTTCAATTTGGAAAAAATAGAGGGAGTGTGAGTGTAATTTACTCTTTATTATTTGGTTTTCTCGATTCTGTTACTGTTATATTTTCTTAATATAGTTGATATTCATATAGATGTTCTATCATCATTCATCATTGTATTGTTATTGGTCTATAACATTTTGTAAAATTTATTAAAAAAGCATTATAGTAGCCAAATTTAAATAAAAATGTTATTGAAGTTATGATACTAATGTCATCTCTATCTAAAGTAAAAACATACATTATTGAGGTTAATATACAAGACCCCCAAGTTCTAATACAGAAGCAGCCTTATAACTCAACACGGGCACTAGGGATGGAAATGGGTCAGGTCGTCTATAAGGGGGTCTATGGTCTGGCTTGTTCAAGGCCTGACCTGATCTGACTTGTTTATTATAAAGACTAGGTTAAGACTTTTTAAAAAGTCTAATTAAATAAAATTGTCAGGCTCAAGCTTTAAAAAAAACCTGGTAAACCTATCAAGCTGGCCTATTTAATATATATATATATATATATATATATATATATATATATTAAAACTTAAAAATAATATATTTATTTTTCTAAAAATATTTTTACTTATTATGAAGGTGGATGATCAATCGGTTCAAAAAATCACCTTAAAAATCTCATAAAATGATTGTTACTTATTTGGAAATATTATTTCTTGTTAAGACATTTTCTGTTTTAAAATTGTTTCTTTAGTTTTTCTAAATTGATTTAAAGTGTTTTGTAAAATTAAATTTCTTATCAAAAATAGGTTTTTTAATAGACTCATAGGTTAAACCGACTTTTAAATAGGTAATGTCTATAACAGGTAAATAGGGTAGATCCATGTTTCCTCCCCTAACGGGCACTATTACCAATTTCGGATACTTCACCAAATTTCGAAGTATCCTTGCATCAGAATTCAGGAGGCTGATATTATCACTTCATTCCCCTCCTTCTTTACCATTTTACCATACACATAAATAAACATACGCTGCTATCTATCTATCTATCTATCTATCTATCTATCTACACACACAGAGACACACACACATTCACAACAATTGAACAATGTAAAACATGATTCACATGAACCACTAAATAAGCTTTCTTATTATTGAATTCAACGGTTGAATTTATAACTAGCCATTGCAATAGAGAAGAGAAACCTGTTTAGGCAACAAAGCAGAATGACCATAGCCACCACGGCTACAACTCTCAGCAAACTGCAAAGCCACCTTTCCACCCATGGAGTGGCCTACAACAACCTCAGGCCAAGACCAACCTTCAGCCTTCACCAAATCGGCCAAATCTTTGGCCGCATTTTCCATATTATGAGGCGGATTCAGTTCCCTCTCCGTCGATTGTCCGTGGTTCCTCAGATCCAACATCACCGTCCTCCAATCTACACGGAAAATTAAAAAATGATAAATAACAATTCAGTTCATAATCAGCCAATAAAACAAAAAAGGAAAAATGAAAGCGTGAGGTACTGGAAGAGGGAGAGGAGTTAGAGAGAGAGGCCAAGAGGTTGCGCGAGAAAGATCTCCAGTTTCTGGAGGATCCCAAAAAGCCATGGATGAAAACGGCCGTTGAGGTGTAGGGTTTGTCAGGGTGAGCTCGCAGTTCTTCGTAGGCTACGGTTTGCAACCACCTTCGACGAGGGAGACTCGCTGAGTTGAGGAAGCCAGTTAGGAAGAGGTGGCAGGAGCTGTTTCTGCATCTCCGAGATACCGCCATTTTCTGCTTTCTTTTTTACTTTTACTTTGAATGGGCTTCCAGCTCTGCCTGTGGCGTACCGGTTATGGACACCTTGGCCCAATGGAACCAGGAATGGAAGATAACCGTATTGCGCTAATTTTACAATATAGAGTTTTTATAAAATAATAGTGATGGTATGGACATCAAAAATCAAAAACCTTATTGACAGCTGTGGGATTTGAACCCACGCCCTTTCGGACCAGAGCCTAAATCTGGCGCCTTAGACCACTCGGCCAATTTTAAAACAAATTCTCAGAAAAACTATTTAACTAAAGAACACTTAATTGTAATTTTTTCCCAATTTTTAATAAATTTTACTCCTAATTTTTTACTTTGACACATTTTACCTTCAATTTTAAAAACTAGAAAATTTTATCCTTGGAGTCTTTTGTCCATTAATAAATACAAAAGTCGAAGGTAAAATTTGTCCAAAAATTTAGTGCAAAATTTGCCAAAAAAAAATAAAAATTGAGAATAAAAATTATAATTATGTTATGAATAAAATGACAAAAAAAATCATAAGCTTCTTAAAAGTTATAAATAAAATGTGTTAAATTAATTTGTTAATGATCAAGTTCACTGAAAATTAAAAGTTAAGATTAAAAATTACAATTAAACTTACACAATTTAATGTATCGTTTTTTCATTAAGTGGGCTGGGCAAAGCGCCCCAGACCCAAAGATTAACTATTATATGCATCATAAAGATCAATAACAGTAAATCTTTCTCCATCAAGATAGTCATGTGATTGGAAATGTTTAAATTGTTAGTGAGCAACCTATTTTTATATATAAAGATAAAGATAAATAGAAGAAAAAAAAGAGCTGTTATCCTATATTGTCACTTGTAGCCTCTGATAAAAAAATATACTAAAATAATAAAATAAAATAACACTATCATATTCTACTCAAGTTAAAACAACAAAATAAAATAAAATAAAATAATTATCCTATCTTATTTACTCATATTCTGACCACCAAATAATGATTATGTTTAACGATTAGATTAATTTATCATAATATTTACATATTTATAAAATAAATAAATTATTTAAAAATATAAGATATAAATTGTCAATAAATACATAATTCAAAACACTAAATAAGCTAATTATCCTTATTAGTTTTTGAAGTTGAAGTTGAAGTGGTAAGGTGGATCCTTTGTTTGTTTGAATACGTCGCTTGAATTTCAATTGTGGTTTTTGAGGGTCACTATAAGCAGGAATTCCACGCCTATGCTGCTAGAAGCAAACAAAGCACGTCCAATGGCGAGGAGACTACGTCAGGGAAAAGGCGGGCCCCACGGCAGTAGAGGTTCCCAATTTCTTATTCTTTTTGGTACTAGTAGTTTTAGTTTACCACTGCGACCCTCCGCCACATCACTGGGTTTGATTCGAGTGTTCACTATTCACCATCCCTCATTTTTCTTTCCCTTCACTCTCTCACTCAATCACACACTCTTTCCCATCCTTACACCAACCAACAAAACAAAAAAACCAAATGGACCCCACACCCTCCTTCCACCGCCGATCCTCCTCCTCCTCCGACCGCCTCCTCGGCCCCTTCCCCTTTTGTCCCTCCCCCTCCTCCGCCGCTGAGGAACTCAACGAGGCCGAACTTTTGTGGGCCACGGATTCCTCCGAATCGGAACCCCAACGCCCCGCGCCCTCGCCGAAACCCCGCCTCCGCAACTTCGATCGCCCCGTGGATTCCGGAATTCTCGTCGTGCTAACGGAACCCGATTCCCGCGGCGGTCTTTTCCGCGGCAAGTCCCCCTTTCCGACCTCCTCGCGGATTGCGATTCCGTCGCTTCCGAGGCCGCCGGCGCCGCCCGGCACCGATTACCTCGTGCAGTCCGCGTCTTCCAGAAAGTTCCAGCAATCGGCGCCAATCAAGGTCCCGATTCTCCTCTCCGCCGGCGCCGCCAGGCGGAAAAACGCCGACGACTTCGCGCGCGTGGTCGACGATGACGAGGAGATGCTGCCGCCGCACGAAATCGTTGCCAGAGGCTCCGGCGTTTCGCCCAAAACCACTTTTTCGGTGTTGGAAGGCGTCGGGAGAACGCTCAAAGGGAGGGATCTCCGTCAGGTTAGAAACGCCGTTTTGCGCCAAACCGGTTTTCTCGATTGATTTAATTTAATTTAATTTAATTTTCCTTTTTTTTTTTTTCTTTTTTTCTATTTTGAGGTGGGGAAGTTAAATTTTGATAGCTTCTCTGCATCCGGTGATAGTTTTTCTCTCCATGTAACTTCGTTTTCGGATGCTCTTTTCGTTCTCTTTGATATTACAGAATCTTGAAAATGATGTAAGTTGCTGGACCAAACTTGGATAAAGCTCTCCATCTTTTTTCTTTTTCATTTTCCCCCTCTCTCCATTTTTTGCATTAGATTAATGATTAACCGTTTTGCCTTGGATTAATGCTTTGGATAAAGTTGTGAGGCATTTAAATGGCAACTCTTTAATGCCTAAACTTCAATTTCAATGCCGTTCCTGGCTTCCTGCTTTTACTTTTTCTTCAGTTGCACTGTTTCTGAATACTCCATCTAATCTTTGATGATAAATAAATGCAACCATCCCGTGTGGTGATGAATGGAGTGAATGCTATGCTCTAATCAGATAATTGTTGTTTTTATTTGATTACCAACATTATTAGTAGATGCTGTGCTAGGAGGTGAAGGACAATAATTGTGCTTTGAAAAGCTTGGAGAGTAGGTGAGATTGTTGTCCGTATTCGTGTTAACAGGTTTGATAATGAATATTACATCACGGATTGGATTCTTATTAAGCTTAATAAAGAACCATGATTACTGGTTATTAACACTTATTTTGTTATTTTCTGATAGGGAATAGTTCTGATTTGTGAATGACATTCTATTATAGTTGTATACTGCATGATTTGTTTCTCCCTCAGTTTTCAGCTGAATGACGTATCATGTCCTGTAGTATGTGTATGTATGTATCTGTCATATAGGTAAATTAGGTTGGGTAAAATGTTGATTTGAGAATACAGTATTGGCATTTCCCCTGTATGTGGAACCTGAAGATTTTACCGCATGGACTTGTGTTGGGGTAGTTCACTGTTCATCTATTTTACTTTCGTGAAATTGATTTGGCCCACCGTAGGCAAAGTTGTGGGCAACTGGATCGATTCATGACCTTGAAGTTGCTTATGGAATTGGTATTATCAGTCATGAAACATGGACAAATCATTTTCCTAATTTAAAATATTCTATTTCTTCATCACCCAACTAAGCAAACTAGACAGAAGTTTCAACGTCAATTAAGCTAAATCACATGTTTCGTGTTGTTCTACTGAAAAAATAGAATACTCTGTTACAAGATTAGCTTTATTATACTGTCCCGAATGGGTTAAAGTGGGTCACGAGTTGCTCGCAAAAGGGTGCTTAAACTATTCTAGTTTGTAAAAAGTACTTTGTTAGATTATACTCCCGGTTGATGTCTAAGGTTTTGAAATAGCCACATAGGTATTAAAAAATATAAAATATCTTGAAATTTGTAAAAAAATATCATGTAACTTTCTAATATATTCTTTATCTCTCTTATTATTTATTAATTACCTAGTAACAACTACTCTCACTAGTGAGTTCCTTTTGATTTTGAGATCCAAGGGGAATTTAAACTCACCATTTAGAGGCTATTAAAATTATGGGAAATCTGTTGTTAATTTTATCTTATTATCTATCAAATTAGATAACGAGTCCTGCATATAGTGATAAGACGATTTTATAAGACATATAGCTTACCCTAAAACAGAGAAGGTGCAATAATCATGTCAATTTTTTAGGAAACATTTGTTTCAAGATATCATATTGAATTTTTAGAAATCTCATTTTTGAAAATACAATGACAAGAATGATATTTATGTATAATTTAAGAAAATGTGTTTACTTAATAATTAAAATAAGTTGGGAATATTTTTTATATATAAAAGGAATAATACATGATAGTGGGTACTAGATAGTGTTTATGTATATTAGAATTGTATATTTTTCTACTACATAATGATTTAACTTTCTTAACCTTCTCACATACAGGGATGATGACGATAATGACAAGGTAGCAGTTCCTTGCTACTCATTTTGTTCGATAAAATTTGCCCTTTTCCTAATCCACACTCATGTAGGTATTCATTATGTGGATACCTGTAGATGTTGCTGATATAAATGAAAATCTTTTGATGATTTATAATAACTGAAAATAACTTAACAATAATAATTAAGGGAAAAATTTGTGTGGTATTATATATTTAAATAATTGTAATAATGAATATTTGCAAGCATGATCAAACGAGTACTTTGATTCTCACCCTGACCTCGCTACATTAATAAATGAGTAGCGAAAATATTTATTTAAACTATTTGCAAATATCCACTTAATTATTATATTCTATACATTATGAACTTTATTTGCAGATGTTGCAAGTACGAATATTTTTTTCATCCCTACTCACAAGAATAAAAAAATAATTAAACATTGGAATGTGACTTTAAAATGTAATATATATCTTTTTAGAGGAAAATAAAATAAAATATATCTAAAACTATATTTTGATAACCTTCTTCTAATAAACATTAGAATAAATATTTTAGCTTTAATATATACTAGAGAATGATAATAGGTGCCTTCAAAGACCATTTTGACCCTTTGTTTGACTCCCACACGCATTAAAATATGTAGCTAACTCCATCACATCATTCATCATAAATTTCACACATTAAAAATACATTATTCCATTCACCATATCATAACATATTAGCTGGGTTCCTTTATCTCACAACAACATTGAGCAAATTACCAAAATATCCATGACCACATATTCTTCGTTTTATTTTATACATAGGATCTTGCTAACTAAGTGCAGTGTAATTGATTAAGAAACTAAATAAAATATTTATTATAAAAATTATAGAAGAACTTAAAAAGTTGTGAAAAATATAATTGTGCATATTCCAATAAAAATATTTATCTGTTTAGTTTCTTAACTGATGCACTAAAGATTAACATTTATTTTATATATATTGGTTTTAATCTTTCAGGTAGTCTCAATTAATACCAACTTATATATATATATATATATATATATATATATATATATATATATATATATATATATAAGCGAAACGGAGTGCAACTTTAATTGCAATTATAAAACTCAAATCCTAAATAAGCAAAACTCAAAAAAGATAAAGATTAACATGAAGATCGTCAAAAGAGACTCAGTTTATCATTCAAGTTAACCCTTAAGACCCGGTCATTCTTCATATTAAACCATTTCATTTTACTTCTTTTATTTGCTTTTCTATTTTTCTTCATGTTGTTGTTATTTTTCTATTTTTATTTTAAGGTATAGTTACATTTGTGTCAAATGTTATTCAATATTTGAATTTATCTTTTTCTGATTTTTTTGAACTGTTAATTTTATTTAGATTGAATAATTTTCTTTTAGTTCTTTTGTAATTTTCTCGATGTAGAAGGCATTTTTTTAAGTAAAGCTACATTTGTGTCAAATGCTATTGAATATTTGAATTTCATTTTTTCAATTTTTTTTTTGTGGATTGTTGCTTTTATTCTTATTAAACAATTTTCTTTTAGTTCTTTTGTAATTTTCTGGATGTAGGAGTTTTTAAAAAAAAAAAACATAGGTATTTTTTACATTTGTGTCAAATGATATTGAATATTTACATTTTTCCAGAATATTGTTTTTTGGTGGATTATTAATTTTTTCCGATTAAACCTTTTTTTAGTTCTTCTGTAATTTTCTCGTTGTAGGAGTTTTGTTTTTTAGTTACATTTGTGTCAAATACTATTGAATATTTTGAATTTTCATTTTTCTGGAATATTAGTTTTTTTTTGGATTGTTAATTTTATTGATTGATATTAGGTTGCTGATGTGAAGAAGAATATAGAGACAGAACAAGGTTGATGTTTACCTTGCTGCGCAACAAATAAAGTTGTTGAAGATAATTTTGTGGTGACCATATTAAGCAAAGTGATACAATGTTTTGTTTTGGTAGTTGGATTGTTTATGCTCTCTTAATTTTTTAAGAATGAAGGGAGAACTATAAATATAGACCATGAGATCATATTTAAATGATCTGGATTGGAAGGAAAAAATATGTGATTTTTTAAGTGGTTAACTATCGATTAATATTTAATCTTAGTTATTTATGCATAACTATATTATATTATATTATATTAAAGTGATTCTTTTTTATTTTTTAAATGTGACTCCTATATTTCTTTTACCCGTTGCTTTCTCTATTTTCATTTTATTCTACATGGCTCAAGCTACAAGCTTTTTTTATGCTATTCAATTTTTTATTTTAATTTTAATAAACTAACAATTAACTATAAACCAAAATTTTAAAACAACTATTATGAGATTCATATTTGTTAATAACTATATTGGAAATAAAGTAGATTTTTTACTCTTTTAAACATTAACGTCATAAACTAACTATTGTTATTGAGAAAGAATAATATCTTTTTAAATTTAAGATTTCATACCATCTCACTATTTTCTTAACTTTTTCTTAAATAAACCATTATTACTTAAATATTGTTATTTCTTTTTGTTTTTAACGTTAATTATGACATACATTAAACAATAATAATCTCCTTTGTGTCACTAAATTTGAATGACATTAGATTAGTTTTTTATCAATCAACATTTTTTAAATTTGGTGGAAATACCAAAATTACATATTATAACAATTCAATTTATTTACTTTAAAATAAAAAAACTGAAATTAAAGATTTTAAAAAATATAAAAATTAAACATCTATATTTTAAAATAAAAATATGAACTTTGAAAAATAAAAGTACTCAAATCAATTTTTTTTAATAGAGTTAGTGATTCTTTAGTTTATTTAAAGTCCCCAACTTTGGGGTGTGTGCCTCTCTTTTTTATAGGGGTCATTGTCCCCATAAATATTTATATATAATGCCTTTGGCCTCCTTTAATGGAGTAATAAAAAAAATGACAACAACTTAAGCACACAACATTTAAAGTGAGGAAGGAAACTTCTTTAAAAAATCGAAAATGGAAAATAATTATAATAAAATAAATGATAAAATTTCCAACTTATATAGGTGAAATGAAAATAATTAAATTGAAGTAAATGTCTATGGCTTATTTAAGTTAGCTTTTACCGGTAAATTTTCTACTTCGATGGTTATAATTTAAACAAAGATTTTGATTTGACTTTGATGACTTACTTTTTAAGTTGTTTTATATTTTAGTTAAAATTGAACATGTAGAATGGTAATGGGACACGTGTACATTCGTACGAGTCCTCATTGTTCCATTTTTATACAATATAATATGAACGAGCATTATATAATTTTATGAAATAATTTTTACGTAAAAGTACTTTTACACTTTTTCCGGCTAATTTTTATAAATAATACAAATTTAATCAATATTTAGTAAAAGGGGGCAAATCCAAAATTATTTAGGAAAATGGGGTGATGTAACACGTCCAGCTGGGGCGTGTTTGCTCCCCTGGCGACACGTGGCACAGAAAAATGGGGGTGCAGGGTTTTCGCGATTTTTTCGTAAATTACGGAAGGCTATAACTTTTGATCGGGACGTCCGATTGAGACGAAACCGGTGGGCACGCGCTCGAAATCGAGAGGAGAAGGCCTGGGCAAGTCCCCGAAGGGGACTTGCCCAAAAAATTTTCTCAAACGAGGCCTCTAAGTGCCTCAAAAATGCGATTTTGTCTTTCAGCCTCCAAAAAATTGCTCGTTTTTTGATTTTTTATTTAACCAATTAGTGAATTGCATGCTATTTTTTATTTTTTCAATTACTTCATTCAATTTCGAGCGCTTCGACATAAAATACCCCTACATCGGACATTCCTACAAAAAATTATGACTGTTTAAAGTATAACAGATGTAATTTCTTAAGCATGTATATATACGTCAAGCATATTTGTTGTTTCTTGTCGTATTGGATGGTAGGACAAATTACATATATAAGTAGAGATGGAAATGGGTTAGGCCATCTATCAGGGGCTTTTGGCTGACCTATTTAAGGCTAGGTTAAATCTTTTTGAAAAACCTATTTAAATAAAAAGGTCAGGCTTAACCTTTAAAAAAAACT
>PYAF01005492.1:2610212-2620285 GCA_007407185.1 Glycine tomentella
TATTGGATGGTAGGACAAATTACATATATAAGTAGAGATGGAAATGGGTTAGGCCATCTATCAGGGGCTTTTGGCTGACCTATTTAAGGCTAGGTTAAATCTTTTTGAAAAACCTATTTAAATAAAAAGGTCAGGCTTAACCTTTAAAAAAAACTTATTAAACCTATCAGGCTGGCTTATTTAATATATATATATATATTTATTTATTGTAAAGTAGATTTTTAATATATAATAGACTCGTAGGTCAAGCCAAGCTTTTAAATTGGCTAGGTCAGACCTAAAAAAAACTAGGTCAGACCTAAAAAAAAACCTATGATAGATAACTAAGGTAGGCCAAGCTTTACATTTTTAAGTCAGGCCCAAGTCAGGCCTAACGACGTCTGACCTGACCTGTTTCCACCCATATATATACGTCAAGGAAATACTTTAAACAGTCATAATTTTTTGTAGGAATGTCCGATGTAGGGGTATTTTATGTCGAAGCGCTCGAAATTGAATGAAGTAATTGAAAAAATAAAAAACAGCATGCAATTCACTAATTGATTAAATAAAAAATCAAAAAACGAGCAATTTTTTGGAGGCTGAAAGACAAAATCGCATTTTTGAGACACTTAGAGGCCTCGTTTGGGAAAAATTTTTGGGCAAGTCCCTTTTGGGGACTTGCCCAGGCCTTCTCCTCTCGATTTCGAGCGCGTGCCCACCGGTTTCGTCTCAATCGGACGTCCCGATCAAAAGTTATAGCCTTCCGTAATTTACGAAAAAACCGCGAAAACCCTGCACCCCCATTTTTCTGTGCCACGTGTCGCCAGAGGGAGCAAACACGTCCCATCTAGGCGTGTTTAAACAAGCCCCAGCTGGGTGTGTTGCATCACCCCATTTTCCTAAATAATTTTGGATTTGTCCCCTTTTGCTAAATATTGATTAAATTTGTATTATTTATAAAAATTAGCCCACTTTTTCCATAATTCTCAACTTGTTCTTGCCTATTATTTATTAATTTATAATTGCTTTTTAATTAATGTTATATATAAGTTCTAAAAAATAATGGATACAATTTTATATGAAATTTGACTTTTCATACTCATATCCTATAATCTGAAATTTAACATAGGTTATAGTCACTAGTTTTTAAATGAAAAAATTAATAAAATATTAATGATTTAAATACCGTTTCACAAAAGCTTAAAATTGGACATATAAAGACTAAAAATTAATGACACTGGATTAATCTTTTTTTAATTATTGACATAATACTTATTTTTTAGAATTTTAGAATTTAGATAATTTTAACGATGAATTAATAAATATAAACAAATTAAATTCACAAACAAAACTAAACTATTAAAAAAATCAATTTAATTCAACAAGTCAATAGTTATTTTGTATTAAATCTAAAGATATACAAATAGGTAATTAACTAATGGATTCTGAAAAAAAATATTTAAACCAATTCTCCTTTTTTTTATAAAGTAAAAAATAAAAATCTAAAAATTCTCTTTTTTTATAAAGTAAATAAATAAAAATCTAAAGACAATCAATAGAACTATAGTATAGAAGCAAAGGCGAGCAATACCACATTAGAAAAATATGAACGTTAAAGCTTTTGCAAGTTCAGATATTCAAAACGCTAAGGCGCCGTGGTTAACTTTAAGAAATCGGAAATATGATGGTCCTTAGGCAAGTCAGATATACGAATGGATTTGCCTCAAAATTTTGAACTCAGAAAGGAATTTTCCTTTCATACATCTAATTGAATCATCATCCTTGCCTTTCGTTTTCTTTAAATGCGATGAAAAAATAAACACAAAAACGAAGTAATAAACGTAGCTAAAACAAATAAAATGTGTTGAGCAAGTGTTTCCCACTCGACAGAAGCATTGACAAAAATGGCCTGGTCGAAGGAGCTGAAGTCTCATTGGTTGAATCTAAAGCGGGAAAATAGGGCAAAAGCCCAATTGCAATATAGAACAACAAAATATAAAGATCCAAACTCCAATGACTCGTGATTAGAAGAACAAGGTGGCATAAAAGAGGACCCAAAAGGAAAACCCTAAAGAGAAACCTCGAGGGGTGCTAATGTAGCGCTGCTATGACTCAAAACGCTTCCATTGTGAAATAGGGAAGGCGATCTTAAGGCAGCGCCGATATATTCCAAAAAAGACGAAACTTAAAACAATAGACCTTACAACGCTGTCTGAAACGAAAGAAAAGATAAGGATAAACCCTAGCCACCGATGAGGAGAATATATAGCCTCGTTGATATTCTGAAAGACGAGTTTACCCTTATTGGGCTTTTCTAAATCACGCTTCGGCTTCCGGTATGACCTTTTTAGATATTTGGGCCGGAACTAATTTAGGTTTCTAAATTTGTATTCCGGAATATGGGCTTTTCGGCTCCTTTTTATTTAAACACTTTTTTTTTTAATAAGTTTTGAAAATATTTTCAAGTTTGATTTAAACACTAATATTGAAATTTTAAAATATTTTGGAAATTATTTTATGGGGCATATCTAATGTCTATCTACTATATTTATATATAAAAAATTTTGATTCTATGAAGTAATGTGACGTCACAATATTATATTTATTCTTTCCAAAGTTACAATTAAATGATGTATATCAATTGTTTCCTTATTCAAATAAATATTATTTTATTGAATAAAATATAAAAATATTCCCTTAAGTTTGGACATATTATATACATCTCATTCGTATTTGATCTTTACATAAACACTCATTATTTTAAGATTATAGTTACACAAATATCCCTTTTTCGATAACGATGTTAATGATGTTTATCCATAATAGTCACGTGGTCCTTTAAGGAAGTTTTTATGAAAAAAATACCAATGTCTTCCCTCCACCAACAATTTAAATCATACATTTTAGGAGGTTTTCATTTCTGTGTTGGTTTTTGTTTGATTTTTGCTAGCCAAGTCGATTTCTTCATAATCTTGTTTGATTTCTTCAAGCGTTCATGAGTTATTGATTGTGGATTTAAATTTACTTTTGTATTGAAAGTTTCACAGTTTGACGCAAATCACAATGTCTCACAGTTAGGTGTTAAGTGCATTTTTTATCCTTTCTGTCCCTATTTGGTGCCTTTTTTGGGTTAAATGTTTATATTGTGGGTTGTTGGGTGTTGTTCTATGATATTGAATGTACTTGTTGTTGTTCATTGTTTCCCAAATTTAAAATGTTATATCATTGTGTTTTTGTTTTAAGGTTTTTGTTTGTTGCATGAAGACGGATATGGAATGCATGAAATGACAATTTGCACGAATGGAGACAAAGTTGTTAGTTTTAGAAGGAAATTGTGAATGGTTAAAAGGAAATCTTGCAACATTGTTGTGTTAATTGCAATTTTTAAGGGACCAATTTTAGAAAGAAATTGTGAATAGTTCATGAAATCTCGCAACATGTTGAGGTTTTAATTTGGGGTTTTCAAAACATTTGGGGGAACACTAAAATGAGGGGTTTTAGAACTATGAAGGCTGATTTTGTCCTTTCACAAACATACTAACAAGTTAATTATCGGATTCGGTTAGAGGATACAAAAGAAATATATTTTAAGAGAGAGAATACACATGTAATATGTCCAAACTTGAGGAAATGTTTGTGTAATTTGCTTTATTTTATTATATTATATTAACCGGTTATATTTTTTTTATTCATTATATGTTTGTTAAGACATTATTAATTTTTTATTCTATTTTTGTAAATAACTATTTTATCATAATACTCCATGAATATTACCTATAATATTATTTTTTATTTTTATGTTAAAAGATATAAACTAAATTATTATTATTATTAATTTTGTGTAACTAATTAATTATTAACAAAAAAAATTATGTTATACCGAGTATTCTAATTCATATATAATATTATAATTATTTATTATTAATAAACTTTGTTGTCCTACATATTCTAATTCATATATAATATTTTTTGTTTAATATTTTTTTTACTGTATTAGAGAAAGAATAATTTCTCCATTGATCAATTTTTTTAAAAAAATATTTTTTAAATTTAGTTATGGTATATGCGCATATATTTTAGTTTATGGCGAGATATAATAACTTGCTTTGTATTGCTTTTTCCTCTCGGACATAAAATTATGATATATCAAATGTTTGTTTTGATTTATGATACTTTTTAATCTTCTTGTATGCGTGTTTGATTTTAATATGATCTTTATGATGTTTTTTAAAATAATTTTCCCTTTTTATTTTCAGGGTTTGATTTCTAGTCATGCACATGAAGAAATTTCCGCTAAAAGGGCCAATACTTATTTTGATAATTTTTATACTTCACATAAATTAGTAATTGACATAATTCTATTGGTTGGAATATATCCTTGCTGTAAACAATTTTTTTATAGTTTCATTTTTTTTCTTCCTCTAATGTAATATTTATTATTTCTTATAGTTTATTTTATGCTTTAATATTTTCTTCTAATGTAACAAATTCTCAAAAGTTAAGACATTGCAAAAATATCTAAAAACATAATTATTTTGGTATATCAAAATTTAAAATGAACGATTAATTTTAAATGGATGATTATTTTCAAAGATAATTTAATATAACACTTAATTTGATATACTAACACACACATTCATTAAAAAACATAGAAAATAATTAATAATATATTACAAAATTATAACAGTATTAAATAATTATAAATTATGAAATATAAATATAATAATCGTGCAAGTCACTTACTACTATGTAGTTAAATATAGTTTTGAAACAAAATTTCAGGCATCAATGTTCAATTGTAATAAAAAAATGGTTTCAAAAGTTAATTTTTTAAAAAGAGATATTGTTAACAAAAAAAATGAAAGAAAGAATAGTGAGGAATGTATACTGTATAGGTTAAAAAGGATTGCAAAAGCCAACCCTCTTCTACGAGTTAATATAGGCCATAGTTGTCGTGCCGAAGAATTTTCGGCTCTAGGCCCATGAGCCGTGATCGACACCCAAAATAAATAAATAATAAAGGTCCACTCTCTTCTAATAACATTTTTTAACCAAAAATAATCTACCTAGGACTAAGTGAGTAGTGACTAACCGTAAACAATTATTATTGTTTTATTGATTTTCGTCACTATTTATATAACGTTGTAATCGTATTATATTTATATAATATACAATTACATTTAATTGTATATAAATATACGAAAATTTCTAAAGAGATAATAAATTGCATATGAAGAGTTTTTTTCGCCACTACTTATTTTAATTTCTGAAAAAATTATATTGTTAACCAATCAAAAATTATGATAGATATTTTTTAAATAGTTTTTGCAATAGTCAATTAACTTACCATTTTTTTATTAGGTGACAATATAAAAACTCTCTACATATTCAATGCATATATTATTTTCTCATAAATAAATGATGTATGCATTGATATTATAAATAAATTTTCATTGTTATTCAATAACAAACTGTCACATTGGTTGTTGTTTTTGTGTTCAAATTCATATTGGTTTCAACTTTCAAGTGGTTTCACATTTTACTTTGCTTAGTGTGTCGGCTTCTTTTTGGGTCCAAGTGTTGATATCCTTCACATTCAGCCCAATTATTGTATATAAAAGTTTGGCCCAATAATCTCTCCGGGCTATCTCGAGCTAATCGGCCCACCTACCCACGCAA
The DNA here is from genome assembly GCA_007407185.1 of Glycine tomentella. Classification (NCBI taxonomy): domain Eukaryota; kingdom Viridiplantae; phylum Streptophyta; class Magnoliopsida; order Fabales; family Fabaceae; genus Glycine; species Glycine tomentella. The sequence goes on from PYAF01005492.1 coordinate 2,615,874, forward strand.
AAAATAATTAGGAGCATAAAAAAAACATAGAAAAACCTTAGGAGCTCGTATTTAGGCAGTTGTGTGTGTTATGAGATTGCGATGAAATGCAAGCAAAGGTATGATTATAAGTTGTTGCTATTAATTTTCCATTCAATAACTTAAATTCATCCCTTGACTAACAAGAGTCAAATCCAGAATGTGGTTAATTGAGTCTAAGCATCGTAAAAAATAATAAAAGGTCAGGTTCCTTTCTTCAAAGTTCAAAGACAGAAATTGTGGTTCTTGTTTTAGACCACTAAATGGTATAACTTGTTGGCGAAGAAATTCATATGAGAGGGACAGACGCGACTACCTTCGCGCCAGGTTCATGCTCGTTCCGAAGAAAATGCATGCACGCTTTCGCTATAAACATCAAAAGGTGTGAAAGGTATGAACAATTTACTGGCCTATTGACCTATTTGCTCCAATTGTCCATGCTTTCTGTAAATGGTAATCGTGAATGAATATCTAAAAGTGAAAAATCGCACTACTTTTATTACGCGATGTTCATATATATTCCTTCCTTTTCTTGTACTATAACCATAATTTATTATGGTATGTTTCTCTTGAATCTACAACTTTTAATATGTCGTATACTAACTAACTAACTCAATAACTTATTCTACAAGCAAAGTCTCCGTCGCGCACGGCCTTGCTAGAAGAGCTTGGTACAGTCTACCCGGTAGAGTGATCCATATGTCCATAAGCAGAGGCAGAACTAGGTGGAGACGGAACTTAGGGTGGGACACTGCCTCCTCTAAAAAAATTAATAAAAAAAATGAAAATGAAAGAAAAATATTAAAAAGGCAAAAGGGAAAAGAAAAAATATAAAGAAAACATAGTAAAAAAAATAAGAAAAAAATATTAAAACAATAAAAAAAGAAAGAAAACATAAAAGAGGAAAAAATATATAAAAAAATGAAAGAAAATGTAATAAAAATAAAATGGGAAAGAGAGATAACAGAAAAAGAAAAAAAGTAAAGAAATATGATAAAAAAGAAAAAAATAATAAAAAGAAAAAGAATAAAGAGGAAGAGTGAGAAAGAACACTATAAAAGAGAGATGTCTAGACACAAAGGAGAAAAAGGAAACATAAATCCCAATAGAACAGAAAGAGCCAACAAAGTTTCATTTGGCAAACCAGTGAAAGAGAAGAGTTTCAGGTATTCTCTCATTCCTTTTTTTCCCCCTCTTTTTCTCTTTCTTCTTCCCGTTGTTATTCTTCTAAAATAAAATAAACTGTTATGTGCGTCCCTTATTTTTACACATGCACCTCCTACCATGTAGGGCTGAGCCCTTTTTTTGTTAAATCTGAAACGAAATAAAAAAACACCAATTACTGTTTTGAGTTTTAGCACGGGTTCAATCCTTTTTGGACCAATTTCTTGATTCTTGGATTACATACATTAAAAAAGAAATTGTTTTGAGTTTTAACACGAATTCAATTATAGATAATTTTAATAAATATGAAAACACGTAGAGTAAGAGCCAAATGAAGTGATTTTAATTTCTATAATAGTTTTTTTTTTTATATTAGGTTTGTATTGTCTTCGGAATACTTTTATTTATGATATAGTTTTTTTTATGTTCGCCCCCTCTCAATAAAATTTCTGCCTCCGCCACTGTCCATAAGAAAGTTAATTAGTTAATAGCATTGAGGTTAATAATAATTTGTAATATATGTATTTTTCAATTATTCTTGTTCATGTAACTAAGTCATGCCTTGAAGAAAGAAAACCTAGTCCATAAGCATTTAAGTGTGAAAGTCTCGCTTGTCACCTTGTCAAGTCCTAGGATTTATACACAAATATATTGTAACTGATCGATCTAATATTTGCACAAGAGTTATAAGTTGTTTTGAGATTTCTGGATGTGTATCAAGGATGGTTAAGGTCGCCTAACAACCAAGGATTGAGTGACACATATGGTGGTGTGCTTGATGGGCAATATCAAAAGGTTGGTCGATGACTGTCGACATTGATAAGCCAAATCCGATCGATATAAAAGCACGAAAAGAAAAAGTGTGAGAAGAGGTCAGCCAATGAACGACCTCTGGGACCCAAGGGATGCACAATCCCTCTGTCCCAAGTGTGTAAGCACAAAGGGACTCAAACAAAGAACGATTGGTCAATGTACGATAGAAAGGATCCAAAGGATAGAATCCTCAAAACTATTGAGTCTCATTTGAGTTTTTTCACGTAATTACTTTTTATCTAATAATGTGTATTACTCATATAAGAGAGAACAATATTATCTTACGAATCTATACGAATTTATGTAAAATAATTAAGAATATTTTAATGAAAAGTAATGAAATAATTTGAGAAGAACCTCTTACAAAAAACAAGTAGTTTTTTAAAAAAGAGTCGTTCATATAAGAATGGAGATAGTAACTGCCTTTTCTTTATTAATTTATGTTGGTCACGGTGGTTGATTGATGCGGAAGATACGAATAACAAACGAGAGACAAACCTAAGACGTGTGTTAGACACACTATCCAAAAAAATTTATCTGCGCAATGCACAAATTCCCCAAATATAAAAGGCCCTTTCTGGATGAATAGGGAACACAATTGGCAAGAAAAATGAAAAAGAGAGAGAACCAAGAGAGAAGAGAGAACAAAGATGATATTCGTTTTTGGTATGTTGAACATTGAGGCCAGATGTCGGTATATATAGGGCTGGAGAGGAGCACAAAAATGGTAAGGAAAACAAGCAATTAAATGACCATTAACATGTTTTAATTATAAAACGATAGCAAATAAAATGATTAAAAGGAACAAACAAAATCATAAGAGTTTCGTGATTGGGACAAATTAAAATTTGGAGCATTAAAACTTACCATTTCTGGATAAACATTTTTGAATTCAAAAGAATTCTAAAAGGAATTTTTTTTTAAAAAAATCTGGAGCATAAAAGATTGCAGGTCCCAACTATGGCACACAAGGGGAGGGGGACAAATCGGTGGATTTTCACTAAAAAAAATGAAAAACCCACAAGACCCAAACTCATGGGTGTAAGACTTCCATATTTTAATGGTATATAAACCAATGAGCTAAAGATATACTAGGGAGACTTTGTTTTTTGTAATACCCATCAAATTACAACAATTTACACTACATTTCTTCTTTTTTTAATAGTTACATTAACTGTTTATTGTAGAAATACGCAATATAATATAAGTATTTCAAATAATTCAAGAAATTACTACAAAAATTTAAAAAGGCTAAAATATCGTGTAATTTTTTTTTATAGAAATCACATGGAATATGAATATGATTTGTCGATATATATTAGCTGCTATATTGGCTTTTCATAATGGACAACCGAGTGCTGGATTAACTAGTATTAGATTATTATAATTTAATTAATAGTGTCGATTTCAAGTTTTGATTATAAAATTAGATTAAATACTAAGAAAAATAACTTTGATATTTATCATTATCTTACTCAATTTAAACATAACTGTTTTTAACGAAGAGATAATTGGAGTGGTGATTGACGTATATGGAATTGTTTCAACTTGCTAAAGCCCTAAAGGCGACACGTAATCGAAACGAGTTGTCTTCCACGATGAAGCCACCCGCAAGTGGTGGATGACTCTCTGTTAATTTTTAAACTTGAAAGAGGTCAAGTAATCTTGAGTTCTTGACTATCTTGACTTCATTCCTCTTTTTATGGGCTTGTTCCCACGAATGCACCGCCATTCATGACAAATTGGAAAATACTTCTTGTTACTATTTAATTATATTTCTAGGTGTGTTCCTTTTGTACAGACTTTGTAGTACGTTGGTCCTTTGATTTGAATTTGGACAGTTTAAAATTCTCATTCCATCTATTTTTAAGGGGCTAAGGTTAATCAAAATGATCCGGAAATTGTATCATTGACCGATCTTGAAGGAGGCAGGCAGGGGGGGTCCTAATCTCCCTGCTTGGCTTCATCCCTCTCGATACTTTTTATTTATTTTTATGTTGGTTAATTAGTATAAAATTATGTAAAATCAGATATGGATGAAGAGGATAGGCAGGTTATGTATATAGATATATATTTTTAAGCTAATTAATATAAAATTGTATAAATCAAGTAAAATTAGTTTGTGTTTGTTATTATTATTATAATGATTAAGGTGATAATAAAATTGTGTCAAATTAATTATATGTTTTTTATTTGTATAATAACAGTTAAGGTTATTCAAAATAAAAATTAGTTTCAATTTTATGTGTAAAATTAGTAAACAAAATATTTTTAAAAATATTACTTATGAAAAGTTAGACATTTAAATAATTACAAAGGAAAAAATATTAGCCTCCCATTTGATAGGTTTCTGAATCCATCCATGTGTAAAACTAATTTTATATGATACTCATAAAAAAACTAATTATATATGATAT
>PYAF01005492.1:2628109-2645636 GCA_007407185.1 Glycine tomentella
TTTAAAATATTATTTGAAATAATATTTTTTAAATACTAGATTTTAATTTTTAGTTTTTTTATATTTTTATTTGTTTATCTTAATAAATTTATCTAATTTTCTATTTATCTTTTTTAAATAAATAATAATTTTATTATTATTTTATCATTTTATATTTTTAACTATTTTAACCGTTAATTTTACGGACAATTTATAATTTAATAAATTAATTTTTCAACTTTCAATTTTTAATTTTTAAATGTCAGTTAATTTTTCAATTTTGAGCTATTTTTTTATTAGTTTTACTGAGCATACCGTGTATCATTCATTCATTTTTAATTAACTGATCAGACATCATGTAACAAAGAGTTCTACAATGATCAAGAATAATTAAATATTTAAAAACAAAAATTTACTTACGATCAAGTCAATCTAAAGTGAAAATAAAATAATAATATGCAGGAAAAGGAACATGCGTATGCTTGTTTTCATATAAGTCGAGTAGAAAAATGTATAGGAAAGAGAATTGGGGTAGCGAACAGAACTTCTTCCACTAGGATATACTGTACTTATAAGCTAAAAAATGAGGGAAGAGAATAAAAAGAAAACCTGTCCTAACATTTTGTTTTCTCACTTACAAGACTAATTACATTGAAACAAAATGAAAATTCTATGTTCAAAACTACATTTCTCATTAAGGTCTGTAACAACATTTATTTACATGAACTATTTTTATTTTTTATTTGGCAATGTCATGAAAATAAATGTTAATATATTTTTTTATATCTAAACCACACATTATCCTCCACTGAAAAAAAATCTATTTGAGCACACAAAAAAATGGCAACGTCATTAATGTACACAATTGGAGTAATGCCTTTGTAGTAGTTGGCAAGTGCATCTGGAGTAATGCCTTTGGTTTAGAGCATTTGGATATAAGATTATAAGTGTTTTTTAGAGTTTCTTTATTAAAAAAAAACATTATATTTTTACTAGAAAAATTTTAAAAAGTACTTCTAACTTGTATTTAAACAAATTATAAAAGTTATCATGCACGTAGGTCGTGACAGTTATTATGTTGGGAACTTTTTTGTGGTTTCTGGGTAGGTATCTTTATTCAACTTTTGGATAAAATACTATCTAACCAAAGGAGATCAGAGTTTGTAATCAATTTCTGGTAACACTGCTACCCTTCTATTTAATGTATTTTTTGCTGATTAAAAAAACTTAATGTAAACAGTTTCTTTAAAGGAATGTAAACAGTTGTTAACACTTTGCTTTTTCGCCCTCCTTATTGGTACAATAAATGCTGTCACGGATTGGGTCTAGGCCCAATCCCTATAAATGTATTTTTAAGGCTCAGATATTAGATTAATTTAAGTTATAAGGATGTTGATCATGCCTAAAAAAAATGTTGATCATGTCAACAAAAAGAATAAGATTCTTAGTATACACTCATGAACCATATATTACACCTCGTTTTAGAGTAAAATTATTTGGTCGTTATAACAAAACAAAATGTTACTACTATTCCTTATGAGAGAGGTCTTCGATCTTGTCCCTGAAAATTCAACTAAAATTAAATCCCTATAATTACTATGAATATCATTGTAGCATGTAAACAGTTAATACACATCGTCATTCTAATAAAATTCTTACTAACTTGAGTGTTGAATGTCATTTACAGATATCTTAGGCCTTGGTTCATTCAGAAATTCATGTCAACCAACATCCACTACATCGATCAGAGCTTATCAACAATCAACTTCAAATGCACAGTCTTAATACATATTAGATAGATTAAATTTTCTTATTTTAATTATATTTATTAAAAGATAAAATGATTATTTATTGTTCAACAGAATATTTGTTTGAAGATTTATAAATAATCATAAAGTATAAATTTAATTTTATAATTGTGTTAATGAAATTAAACAAATACTTTTAATTTTGGCTTAATTACACTTTTAGTGTTCTTATTATTATCAATTTGTGAATTTGGTTCTCCCATTTTTTAGTTTACTCGTTAACATTACATTCAATATTTAATATTTAACATTGACGGACAATCTTATAGAATGTCACACCATTATAAATATTTTGACATGAAAATGTAAGTTTCATGCCAATATTTTTTTTTAATTATCAAATGTCAAATTAATAAATGAAATAAAATAGTACAATTAAAATAGTGTGAGGTTCAATCAATTCATGGAAAAAAATTGAAGGGACAAAGTTTGCAAAATGACAACAATAGAGGGACCAAAATGCAATTATGTTTTTATTTTTATTTATTAGAGCTTGTGGATTATAGGATAACAAAGATGGATTAGAAACTTTTTTTCTTTTTTATAAATTTATGGCAGTTAATTTTTGTTGTTGTTGTTTTACAATGTCAATTTTAGTTTTGTAGCAATTTATAAAGCATTGGATGTAAAGACATCAGACAACTTTAGTTCGTAAAGACTAAAAGCATTAAAAATTATAATTATAGGAGCCAAAATGAAATGTTTTAAACAATAGGAAATAATAGAAAAAAGATATTACAACTTTAGGGATTAAAAGGATATTCTTTTTAGAGAAATTAAAAGGATAATTAAACCTTAGATTTTTGTACATAAATTAAACCTGGGATTAAAATGTTGTAAAACTATCGTCAAAGGCTGTGATCAAAGTGGTCCACATTCTACACCAAGTCCATAAGCTGTTCAAGTCTCAAAATCAATTGGTGAACCGACTTGAGACCAAGTCCAGAAAACATAGAACTATTTCCTTCCAGAATAAAACTAACTGTAATTTGCATACACTATCAAGGAAATCTCACCTTATATTTTCTATTTAGTCCACAACAACTTTTTATTTTTATCAGTCTCTGAAAAAAGTTGCCATGTCATGTTCGGTTGACCAACCCCAACGTCCAGCAAACGCTCATCGATATATATCAGGCCAATCCTAAATTTTCGAACTATCCTTAATTGGTTTAATCTAAAGAGACATTTTCTACTTAAATGTTTCACACACCTAATTTATTAGAAATTGAGGGAAGATGACTATAAAGGATAACATATGACTACAAAAAGGAATCGTATAACCAGAAATATGGGTTTATCTGCGTGTAGTCGTGTACAAGAGCATTTGTGTGTGCAGAAACATATACATGGTGTTGTTAACAGAATTATTATACAATGTTATACACACCTTATAAACAATAAACCAAGGAAGTCAAATGTCACGTGTTCTCCAAAAATCAAAATTAGCACATCTTTAACGAGAATACACAAAAAAAGCAATTACAGCAGAGCTTTACAGAGGTTTGAACAAACATTTATTTTTCCATGGACGTCGTAAGTTTCACTATCTGGTTTCCCTTTTACGGGTAAGAAACCCTAATGACTAGCAGGATGTCAGAACTTTGTGGATTTTGCTATTACCAATCATCATCAAGGCTGGCTTGGTGGAAACATAAAACAGTACATATAAATATGAAGAATGATACAAGCTCAATGAGCATCGCGCCTGTCTCAATCATATGAGCGTGCTTGAGAATGATAGGAATGGCTAAGCTCCCAACAGCTGATGCTCCAGTCAAAAATTTTGCAGCATCTATCCAACTGCAACATAATATCAGGTATTACATTCACAATTGACAACAAGTAATCTTTAAATAAAATTGTCCCTGCATTCTTATTGAATTGAAAAAGTTATATAAAAGCAACACCCATCACGTACAAGTATACATATGAATAGTAGTAACGCAAAAGCCAATTGCATGGATATTGTTTCTGCATAAAATCAGAGAACTTTTCTGAGCTCTAAATGGCAACAGATGCTTACCCACCACCATCACGGCTCATTAGAAATTGAGTGGATCCACCTCCAAAGAATAAGCAAGGTATAGGAACCAGAACATACATCAGAGCTGCAGGTACAATGTTCTTACAATTAAAATTTCTGAACAATATACAAGACATTCCAGTTTATAAAACTATAATTTACCTGATAACATTGGCCACCAATTGTTATATATTGCACATGCCTGCCACAGCAAATAGAAAACAAATGGAACACACTTTAACACTTGAAAGTAAACGTACATTCAACAGATCAGATGTGTCATGAACCACTATAGAATTCACATTCAATATTTCAATTGATCATGTATCAACCATATCATCATAAAAAATATCTATACTATAGAATTTCACATTCATTATTTCATTTGGATCATGTATCAACCATATCATCATAAAAAATATCTATTTTGAATACATAATCATCTTTTTTTCACTGTTTTAAGTGTTTAACCCAAATTTGGCCCATAGAGTATAGGCTTCACTATGCATTCCATAAAATTATTTTTACCAAACACATCCTTGAAACCTCCAAGTTTAAGTAATCAGAAAAGAAAAAACAAATTCGATAGTCTCTAAAATTATCTTGCATAAATTATGCTGAGGCAACAACATGTTCTCCTCTTCCACTCAAATTTGATAATTATAAAATATTAAAATCCAAGACATAAAGATTAGATAACCCACCAACAATTGTGTTAGAAGTTAAAAATTAGCCCAATGTGATCATAGTCTCACACTCTCACAAGACTCCAATAGAGTGCTAAGTCATGAAAATTTTGCTTCACTAAATATTTATGCTCGTTCACCGACCCCAATTAGCTTGGGTTAAAGGACTGTTGATGTAAATATTTATGCTCTCTATATCCTTTTTGTCCTATATTCATGCAAGCTTATTAAATTTTAAAATTACAACCCTCCTCATTCCATTCTGTGCCTCATCAATCAATCAAAATTAAACTTAGAATAATCAAAAAACAAATATAATACTTCAAAATTGGCCAAACCAAAGTTGGAGGAAACATAATTGTGAGAGGGGGAAAATGTATAGAGATTACTCATTTCATTTCAAGAATTTAGGGCAAACACAATTAGTCTCATTGTGAAAAACATACCAGAATCTGAAGCAAAATGCTAGCTGAAAACATAAAAGCCAACCCAGCAAGGCTGCAAGTCCAGGAAAGAGAACATTAAAAGTTGATTTACCTTATATTAGAATATAATCAATCATGGTACAAAACTCAGAGAGTTTAGCTTTACACTTACACTGTAAAGACGAGAACAGTCCCAGAATACCAATTTGTAACATCAGATACAGGACAGAGTCAGTAACATGATTAAAAGCATATACATCGAGGAATTAAAAAAAAAGTGCAGCATGAATACTACAACGTTCCACAGAAGTATAATCTCCAAAAGTACAAATGAAATAAATGATAATAAATATAACGAGTGGGATAGTGGGATTTAGCTTCACTAACTGTGGATTAAAAAAATTAACTAGAGATATTAACAGCTTCGTAGTTTGTTAAATATGTATATGTATACATATCGGAGTCTCTCAACTCTTGATTAACAGTTATATCCTCTAAAATGCACTCCTCTCACTTTGGAGAAGCCAAATCCCTTGGGGGTGACGGCGATCTGCGAGACACACATATGCGGGGGACTAATTTGGACCTCTAATCTTACCATCCAAGCTAAACTGTAACATGTGTTTTACATTCTTACTTCTATGGACTTGAACTTAATATTGCAAATTTACAAGCATCACCCAAGTGTCGATGACGTGAGCAGCATAAATTTCCAATTTTATTACAGCCTGGACCCTGTACTGATTAAAATCAACAATTTACTCGAAAACCCGTCTGCGGAATTGTATGTTCCTTGAGCAATTTCATTGATCTTCACGAAGCGACCTAACAGAGAGGCGAGTCTATCTTTGTATGCCCTAATTTGATTAATCTTTCGGAAACCCAATGAATTGCTACGGGAATTTACTATTCATAACCCTAAGCGAATTGTGAGCGAGTTTAGTTGAATCCTTTTGTTGTAAAGAAACCTAATTAGAGTAATAAAGAGAAGTGCGAAGTGGAGAATGGAGAGTGTGAGTAGAAAACACGTACCGTGTACTGTCATCGCCATGCTTGAGAAGGGACCTTATGTCTCTCGCCCGCTCGCTCGCCTCTCCTGATTGCAAACACCGAACAAAGATTTTCTCCGGCGGAATTTTGACCCACCCTTTTTGCTTCCACTTTCGAGCTATTTTCCGTTATAGAACGGGGTGCGAAACAATTAATCAAAATTAAGAAAATAAATTTTAGTCATCTTATAATTTATTATTTATTATGTTAGGATTGGGTTTTAACGTGTATTTCACATAATAAATATTTATTTTATATGATTATTTTTTAAAATTAAATATTTTAAATGTGTAAATTCTATTTTAATTGAGTTTTATAATAAATATATAATTACATTTTAAATTTTAATAACTATATATTATTCGTATAAAAGTTTTGGATTGATAGTCAATTAAAAATTATTTATATATAATTTTTAAAATAATTATTATAAAAATGAACAAACTTATTATATATAATAATTTATTATTGAATTATCATGTAGTCAATGTATATGTTATTTATTTTTATACCTAATAATTTAAATTGTGAACTAAGATTATTTTAATTATTAGTAATTTTTTTTATAAAAGTTGTCAAAACTCAATTCAGAGAAAGGGGTGAAAAAAATAGATGAAAGGAATAAACAATTAAAAAAATCAAAATATATAGATAAAGATTAAAAAAAAAAGGTAATTTTACAAGCTTAAGAGAGAGGGAAAAAAAATTGGTTCCTCACAGGAATAATAAGTAAAATGCACATAAAGAGAAAAGGGAAAAATATTAAGTTTTTTATTTTTTTTGGGTCCAAACTATAAGTATTCCTTTAATTATTGATTAAGTTGTAACGATTTCATATTATAGCACATACTTTGTGGTTAAGAATGTTTAACATGAAACTTTTTGCTTCAAAATAGATAATTGACATTTTTAATTTTTCCTATCATTTTTCTTATTTTATGATATCATCACATAGTAAAACTGTTCAACCACTAATTTATTTAGTCAAGTGTCAATTATGGTGTAGTGGGATCCATTTTTTCTCTTTCAATTATTTTCTTTTATTTCTCAATCTTTTTTTTATTGTGTAAAGTATAAGGTTGTTTCTAGTTGATCATATTTACATTATTTTTTAAGTAATTATCAAGTACATTAATTAATTAATTGGTGCATAATTATTTTTATTGGACTTGAAGTTTTAATATTGACAATAAATCATATATTATAACAAGGGATTTGATTAAAATAGAGGATAATTTCAATTTAAAAAGAAATAATAAAAATATGATATAAATATACATTAAATGTGACGTAGACTTACCATTATTATTTGAATCTTTAAAAATATAAATTATCATTAAATATTAGAATTTAATGATAAAATAGTCTCAATCAATTTAATAGTATAACTAATAGTGGGATTGGATTTCCACTAAACGTTCATTTGCACACATACCAAGTCTACTGAACCAAAAAACTAGTGGAGAAAGGATTGAGTTGAACATTTTAAGTATTCAATAGATTAAATTTATATTTTTATATTTTATATATCAAATTATTAATGCAACATCCTGACGAATCTGGTTATTTACCGTAAAAAACAGACGCAACAAAAGCATGTGATGATTCAGTGCATCCTTGGTGAGAGAAAAAGCAAGAAAGCTTGAACGTTATAGCGAGGCAAAGGTGGGCCTTTGGGTTTGGCACACATCCAACTTGTCTTGTTGGATGCCGAGAGAGAGTTGCTGCCAACTCCCATTCCATGCTCCCATCTTTCACAACCGATTACGCGCGCGTTGTTCTTCACGCTTTACTTTTAGTTTACTTTTAGTTTAGTTTTACTCTCTAAAAACCACACTCTCTCTTTATGCTCTGCTATTCTTATTCATCCACTCTGCTCCCTCACTCGAACTTGCAAAACCCTAATTTCTTCCTCGAAATCTTCTCTTCTTCAATCTTCTCGTCCCTTCCCCGATTTCATTTCCATTGCTTTTTTCTTCGCTAGGGTAAGTTCTTTCACTTTCCACTGCGATCAATTTCCTGTTGACGAATTCTGACTATTTTGCTCGAGTTACTGGTGACTGTTGAATTTGTTGCCATAGTCGCTTCAATTGCGAATTCCGTCACATTCTCTGTGCAGATGGCAGGGGCTGATAATATTGACGGCAACGGGAGTGAAAGGGAATTAGCGGGACATAGCGATAACGGTTCTGTGGAAGTTGCAGAGGCTTCTGTTAGTGATAGTGGTTTTGAAGGGAGCGACAGCGTTTCTTGCGCTAACGTCTTGCGTTCGAGGAACAAATTTGTTGATGCTCTTGCTATCTACGAGCGCGTGTTGGAGAGTGATGGTGCAAATGTAGAGGCGCTCATTGGAAAAGGAATATGCCTTCAGATGCAGAATAAGGGAAGGCTTGCATACGAGAGTTTTTCTGAGGCTATCAAGGTGGATCCTCAAAATGCTTGTGCTCTAACGCATTGCGGCATTCTGCATAAGGACGAGGGTCGCCTTGTGGAGGCTGCTGAGGTATGCGTACCACTGTTTCACTGCTCTATGCTGAAATTGTTGCATAGTTATATTTTTCTTCTTCGATATTATCAACTGTTGGCGGTGTGAATGTGCTGCTTGTTGTAGTAGATTCACTGTGGCGTATAATGCAGCTCTAAGTTTGTAGTTTATGAGCAGAGTCTTAGTGTGCCTTGCGTATGTGCTTGTTATGAAGTTCTCATAGTTGTAGTTCGATTGAATGTAAGAGTTATACATTAGCAGGAAGAAATAGTAGTGTTTGTTGAACTTGGATATTTATGGAAGTATATGCTACATAACTGAAAATATTGTTGTACGACTTGGCTGTGCTGTTAAATTTCAATCGCAGTTCAAATTGTTAGTAGTAAACTGTATCAAACTGTAATATTCAAAGACACGATGAAAAATAGATTGAACTATATCATATAAATTATGAAATTTCAAATTATCAAATAGAGTGCATAGAATAAGTGAGTGCTGGAGTGAAACGCCTTTTGCAGAAGAATGAAAGCAGACTAACAGAGAAATCGAATAAGAAAATAGGGAGCATATAGTAGTTTTTATTTAACAATTTGTGCTTATCAGCCTTTCGATTTTTATTGAGAATTGTAATTGGTAAAAGAAAAACAAAAACAGCAAAACTAATGAATTGGTGAATCATTTGATTCACATCAATGACACAGAATCACACTGATTCATCTATGTATCTCATGATTCAAAGTCATCTACTATTCATCACTCGATACAAATTGATCTTCACCATGCTAGTTGTAGAAGTTGAAATTTCTGTGGAATTTATCACTGTTAATCAAGTGACTTACTTGGAACAGTCATATCAGAAGGCTTTACAAGTGGATCCTTCATACAGAGCAGCTGCTGAATGCCTTGCCATTGTTTTAACAGATATTGGTACCAACATAAAGCTGGCAGGGAACACTCAAGATGGAATTCAAAAATATTTTGAAGCCCTCAAAGTAGATCCGCACTATGCTGTAATTCTCTTATTCTGAATACTTTGCTTTTATTATTAAACCAATTAAATTTTTTTAGCTTTCTGCTTGCATGATATATATTTTATTTTATATGGACTTTACAGCCTGCATACTATAATCTTGGTGTGGTCTATTCTGAAATGATGCAATATGACACAGCCCTCAGTTTCTATGAAAAGGCTGCATCAGAGAGGCCTATCTATGCTGAGGCTTATTGCAATATGGGTGTGATTTTTAAAAATCGTGGTGATTTGAAATCAGCTATTACTTGTTATGACAGGTCCTCTATGTATCTTGAGCTCGGTTTTCTTTTTCTGAACCAAATTTTGCATGTATTTGTTAATTGTTATTTTAATGACTTGACTTCTACTATTGGGTCTTATGATCAATTGATGTTGTGTGGCAGGTGTTTAACTGTTTCACCTAACTTTGAGATTGCAAAGAATAATATGGCTATAGCATTAACAGATTTGGGAACAAAGGTGACACATCTGAAATTCCACTTAATGCTATTTGTTTTTCAAAGTGTAATAGCCTTTTTTTGGATGTCCTATTTCTTTTTCAACTAAAGGGTAAGATACTTGCATCACCTTGTTTTTGTATAAAACTTGTCTAGGGGCATTTTATTGTTGATATCTCAATGCAGTAGTGATAAACTTATCATTATGGAGATTGCCAGTTTTTTTAAAAAGATGAATCGGATGCAATGTAAAGTTGTGTGCTTGGAAGTGGTGCAAACTGCAAACAGTGGGTGTGTTGCTTAAAAACTGACACTTTTAACTTGTGTCAGCTTAATTTTAAAGGGGCTTTGAGACAAATATTTTCCTTGTTCCTTGGGAATTGAGAAGCAATTTTGGTAAATTTTGAAGTTATGGCTTGAGATTTGAGACCAGTAAGTTGCTGCCTGCCAATTAATGTTCCTATATTCCCTTGGCACAACAGTAAGTTGCTTCCTTGTAACTTGATCACTGAAACAGCCTCTTCACCTATATACATTGACCCTTCTAAACCTAACAGTGGTGGGAGTCTTGTGCACTGCATTGCCCTTTTAAGTACACCTATTGATGCTATGTTTTGTTGTTCTCCTTGTTTCCCATCCTTAATGAGATACCATGACATCTTTGGATCATTTCATTTCTATCTTACGGAGATAATTATTTTTGGTTAATAGGTTAAATTGGAGGGGGACATCAACCAAGGTGTGACTTTGTATAAGAAAGCTTTGTATTACAACTGGCATTACGCTGATGCCATGTATAATCTTGGGGTTGCTTATGGTGAGATGCTTAAGTTTGATATGGTATGTCTAGGACAAACATGCCTATATTTTACCCACACTTTGCATGCATTTTATTACGATACCTCACACGTGCATATTAGTGTGTACTGATTATATTGGTTGAAATTCAATATACTATTTAGGCCATTATATTCTATGAACTTGCCTTTCACTTCAATCCACATTGTGCGGAAGCCTGTAACAATCTCGGAGTTATATATAAAGATCGTGAAAACCTTGATAAAGCTGTAGAATGCTACCAGGTAACAGTGATGATCATGTCATTTTGTTTCACTATTGCTGGATTGCATAGATTTATAATCACAATCTATTATTTTGGTTATGCAGCTTGCGTTGTCAATCAAACCTAATTTTTCACAGTCGTTAAATAACCTTGGCGTTGTATACACTGTCCAGGTTAAGTATTGCACAATTCCTGAATTTTGGAGTTGTTAAATATCTTCAGTAACTGATTATCTTTTCTTCCTTCTCCAGGGTAAAGTGGATGCTGCTGCAAGTATGATTGAGAAAGCTATTATTGCAAATCCAACATATGCAGAGGCATACAATAACCTAGGTCTTTTTATCTCTTCTTTGGTTATTATTTATTTGTTTGTTTGTGGTTTCACTGCACTTAGAAGTTATTGTCTTAGTCAAGGTTGTGCTAATTTATGAATGGCAACATACCTGCATAATTTTAGACTAGGTTATTCATCTTTGATCAGATTTGGATTGCATGATTAATGTGTGTGTGTTTTTTTTTTTTTTTTTTTTTTTTTTTTTTTTTTTTTTTTTTTTTTTTTTTTTTTTTTTTTTTTTTTTAAAGAATCTGTTTAGTGGTTGTTTATCTTCTAATATATCCTGAAAACATTGTAGCGATATGTTATTATGTTTGGATCCACTTGCAAGGTATGCGACTTTGGTGCCACATTGGAAGTATGAGATTCAGTGACGGAACTACTTGGTGGAGTTTGAGGGCAACTGCCCCCACAAACTTCAAAATTTTTCTCAATATAATATACATGTATAATTACAATGTGTTTATAATTTGAAATCTAGTATAAAAAGTTAATCCATTTTATGAATATTGTCCCTCCTCCTCACCCACACCCACAACATAAAATTTCTGAATCAGTGATTGATGAGATTCTAGTATAGGGTTTATAAGGTCTTGAACTCTCCAACTACGGTGAATAGTTTTGAAAAATGTAACTGTTTATGCTAATATTCTTTATGTTGATCCATGGAGGATTTTGCAAGTCCTCCTTTCCCAAAAAAAGGTTTTCATTGGTTTTTCTTCATTGTTGTTTCCTTTATATTTAATTACAAAATAAGGATTTATTGCATTGGGATATGACAGTGAAATTCTGAGCACATCTTTAACCATATGCTTATCCTTTCTATTGATGTTATGCAGGAGTTCTTTATAGGGATGCTGGTGATATAGCTCGAGCAATTAATGCTTATGAGCAATGTCTTAAGATTGATCCTGATTCTCGAAATGCTGGCCAGGTGTGGTGCATAATGAATGATTGTTTTGTCATGTTTGTGTTCTATAAATTGTTTCTTATAGAATTCAACTTTTCCTTCCACTTTCTCTCCAGCCAAGTAGAAGAAAATACACCATGTTTTCCCCCCTCTCTGTTTTCCTTCCTCCCAAGTCCCAACTAAAAAAAGCTGAAAACTACGTACCCCATTGTCCAGAGGCTCTTCACTATGCGAAGGTAAGGGGGAGGGATATTGAACGCAGCCTTACCTTTGCATATGCTAAGAGGCTGTTTTCGGATTCGAACTCATGACCAACAAATCATCAAGACACAACTTTACTGCTGTCCCAAGTCCCAACTAAACGCACCAAGATGTCCCATTTTTTATATGCTTTTAATATTTTTTCTACTGGAATTATGCCTCTAATTTTTTAAATTTTGACAGAGGATTTAAGGATTTTAAAGCAGCACATTATATATACTGATACTGCTGAAGCCAATTTTGCCTTCCTATTATTGAACTGACAAAAGGCTGCCTCTTTTGTTTATTCCATAATTTCTTTGATTTATTCATCGATGATGGGAGCCTGCACTCGATAGAGTAGGGAATATCCTTGAACTATATGACGAAGGGTAGTTCAGCAGCTTCAGCTGGTTGTTAGTGTTAGTGTTAGTGTTAGTGGTATTGAGAATAAGAGTAGCATTTTTGTTTTTGTTCAAACTTAAATAACTTGCTCATAATTTGACTGTTTATTTGTCATATTCACATCAGTTCTGATACAATGGGTGGTGGATGAATGGATTTTGTCCTTTGCAAAAATTATCTCACTTTTGATCGTTGGAGCTTTTTCTTTCCCTCTGTATTTGATGTCTCATTTAATGCACCGTAATATGCAGAATCGCTTGCTTGCAATGAATTACATAGAGGAAGGACATGATGACACACTTTTTGAGGTTCACAGGTTGCACCTTTCTCTAATGAACTTCTTTTATACTTAAATTTTGATCATTGGTAGTGTTTGATAAACTTCATTGATTTTTCGTAAATGTTTAATGATATATGTAACTTCCTCAGGTGATGAAAAAAATTACTATAAGTTATTATCTGATGTCTGCATAGTTTGTACCAATTATTAGCAGTGGTCCAGTACTTATAAGTACTTATAATTATGATGGAAGCATGAATGAGTATTGAGTAATGAGTAACATCCTTTTCTGGATAGATTCTATTAGGAAATAAAAGCAATACTATAGAGTCAGACCTTGATTAATTTTTGAAGACAAAAAATTGTTTTAAATATAGGCATCGATTATATGTCATGGGTTGTTAAGATGGAATATTTTCTGGTTATCAACTTCTAAGCTCAAAAATACTTTGTTAGAAAATTTTTGAAGAAAATGTTTGTGTTTTCTAAAGTTGAATGCAATGTATGGGACATTTCTTGAGATCCCTTGCACTAGTCAATGTGCGGTGAACTGTATCCTGTAGCTTCTCAAATGTCTATTTACACAGAAGGAAGCTACTAGTATGATAAGAAGAGTAGCAGGATGAGTAAGAGTTCTAAATAGTAGTTTGCCATTTTATGTAGAATATAAACCTTAGTTAATATTTAATTGTATATGTTGCTTTATGTTGAATTTGGGAGTAATGGTTCCTGGGTGATTTATTTGTGGCATGAATTGAATGAAGGATAGTTTCATTTACCAATTCATAATTTGTATATTTACAGTTCCTGTGTAGAAATTTACTTTATGTGCAAAAATAGGATATGTAACTTGGAAACTATAAACAATCAAATGTTTCCATGCAGGGACTGGGGTAGGCGATTCATGAGACTATATCCACAGTACACATCATGGGACAACTCAAAAGATCCTGAACGGCCCCTAGTGATAGGCTATGTATCTCCTGATTATTTTACTCATTCTGTGTCATATTTCATAGAAGCGCCCCTTGTCTATCATGACTATTCCAATTTCAAAGTGATTGTTTATTCAGCAGTTGTCAAGGTATCAATTGTGGACTCATATGTGCAAATTGCAATATAAACTATATTAATGCTTTTTGTAAGGTTATATACAGTGTGCTAAAATATTCTGAATTTTGACTGAGCAAAGATTTGTCAGCAACAAGTGTATGATATAGTGCCTGCTTGCAAAACGAAATTTAAAATGGAAGCTTCAAACTTAATTTTGGATATTTCAGAGAAAAAGCCTCCCATTCTGGTTCCTTTTTTTCAATCATAATTGATTTGTTAGGTTATACAGTGTTAAAATATTCAGAATTTAACTGAGCAAATATTTGTTAAGCAACAAGAGTCTGATATATTGGATGCTTGCAAAACAAAATGTAAAATGGAAGCTTGAAACTTAATTTTGGATATTTCAGAGAAAAAAGCCTCCCCATTAGGTTTCTGTTTTTCAATCATAATTGATTTGTTAGGTTATACAGTGTTAAAATATTCAGAATTTTAACTGAGCAAATATTTGTTAAGAATCAAGAGTCTGATATATTGGCTGCTCGCAAAACGAAATGTGAAATGGCAGCATGAAACTTAATTTTAACTGAGCAAATATTCGTTAAGAAACACGAGTCTGATATTGGCTGCTTGCAAAATGAAATGTGAAATGGAAGTGGATATTTCACAGAAAAAAGTTCAGTGTCATTAGTACAGCTATCTTATTTGCCTGCTTTTATATCTTTCTTATGGGCTGATAGTGATTCCAGTTACCAGCTGTCTGTCCTTGTAGTCACTGCCCCTGTCCCCCAGATTATGTAAGAAAGCCATTTACAGGGTGGGATGGGGGATTCTAATTTGGGTTGGGTATGGCACGGGGCATGTTAATGGATTAATCTGTGTGAATATGCTTGAACGACATTTTTTCCCATTCCAAATCTTGTTCTCTTTTTCTTTTGCGTTGTCTCTCGTTTAAAAAGTTACAATTTTCTTCTCTTGGTTGAAGTTTGCACTTAGTTTGCTTTTGATACACTCTTTTTTAGTTTGGTTTAGTTTGACTATAGTTTCATCATGCTTTGTTGATATTGATTATCCTGTCCTTTAAGTATGACTTAGCAGTTTTATTTTGAGGAAACAAGAAAGGATTGTTTGGAATCAGCTGTTACAACAATTTACCAAACAACCAATTATCTAGAAACACTTTAAATTAGCTCAGCACTAGTGGCTAGCTGGGTTAACATTCCGACTTTGTTTACATTATCATAATTTACATGTTTATAGACTTTGAATAGCATACATTTCATTATTGTTAACATTCTTTATTTCCTCCTCTTTTCTTCATTTCTTGACTTCTTGCATATAATTTGGAATTGATTTTCATGTGATATTGCAGGCAGATTCCAAAACCATTAGATTTAGAGAGAAAGTTGTAAATAAGGGCGGTATCTGGAAAGATATTTATGGCATTGATGAAAAGAGGGTTGCCAACATGGTTAGAGAAGATCAAGTTGATATTTTGGTAGAACTTACTGGACATACTGCAAACAATAAATTGGGAATGATGGCATGCCGACCTGCACCGATTCAGGTGTCTTACTGTTAAATTTATACTTCAGCATATAACTCTTATCTTATCCTTAGCTACTATATTCTTCTATCCATGTTTTCCTTCTGATCTTTGTTTAGTAGGATGTTTGTTTTTGTGAAGCCGAAAATTTGGAAGCTGCGGTGTGATTGTTAACTTGTCCTTTTCTCCCATGTTGTGAATTATTATGAATTTTTTTTTTTCCAAATTGAATGGTTAAGACTTCGGAGAAGTGTTTTAGTTTATCCTGGCTAGTAGCAACCAGTCAGTTTATTTTCCTTGGGCATGTTAATATTTAACTTATCGATGAGCTGGAAGGCAAGAATCCTGAAGATGTTCTTACATACATACATTCTTACACACACACACACACATCAAGTAAATTAATTTTGAACCTTTACTAAGTATATATGGCTTTCATCTTTGCTTTTTGTTTCAAAGCTACATATAATGATCTCAATGTACGTATGAAGTACTAAAGTTTTAATTATCAATCTGGTGATATGAAGTGGTATATGCATCATACCTAACAACATTCATTATGCTATCATTTTATGCTTTGTGTATTTATTTTATCTATGAAAATTGTGACTTGTGTTGCTTGGCAAGCAGGTGACTTGGATTGGTTATCCCAATACAACAGGATTGCCTACAATTGATTATAGAATCACTGATTCACTGGCAGACCCTCCTGAAACAAAGCAGAAGTAGATCTCTTCAAGAACTTCTGTACTTTCTTGTCATTGACCTATACTAGAACACTTTATATAACTCTTATTGTAGGTTATTTTCTTATGGTACTTGTCTTAAATTACAGGCATGTTGAGGAGTTAGTTAGATTGCCAGAATGCTTTCTTTGTTACACCCCTTCCCTGGAGGCTGGGCCTGTTTGTCCAACTCCTGCTCTTTCCAATGGTTTCGTCACATTTGGTAGTTTCAACAATCTTGCCAAGGTATCAATTATGTCGAACATGTTATGTGTTTCTTTTGTTTACCAAGAACAAATTAGTCATGTATTCCCTGATGTGTGTATTTTTTTCATCAGATTACACCCAAGGTATTGCAGGTTTGGGCGAGGATACTGAGTGCAATTCCGAATTCCCGCCTAGTGGTAAAATGTAAACCTTTTTGCAGTGACAGTGTGCGACAGATATTCCTTTCAACACTAGAGCAGTTAGGTTTAGAACCACTACGGGTTGATCTTCTGCCCCTTATTCTTCTTAACCATGATCATATGCAAGCCTATTCTCTGATGGACATTAGGTAATATCTCTTTATTGTACTCCTTGAATTTTTAATGATCCTTCTTAAACTCGGATTTTCTTTGGTGTGCATATTTTATATGTTGATTGCATTCTTGTTTTTTATTAATAGCACTTCCATTTATCTATGTATGTCATGTTATATGGGCTGTGGCTATGCCATACTGGAACTGCGTCATATTACAAGGTTATCAGTTGGTTACTTGGACGTTCTTCTAGCCTATTCAAATTGCAAAAATATAAGCTGTTTAATATGTTAGAAATATATCTTTTTATTTATTTTGTTGCATATTAAACGGACAATTGAGAAAACTACTTGCATTTTCATTTAGCTTATGCTTCTTTCTTTTTTTTTTTTTTTTTTTTTTTTTTTTTTTTTTTTTTTTTTTTTTTTTTTTTTTTTTTTTTTTTTTTTTTTTTTTTTTTTTTTTTTTTTTTTTTTTTTTTTTTTTTTTTTTTTTTTTTTTTTTTTTTTTTTTTTTTTTTT
>PYAF01005492.1:2645736-2658238 GCA_007407185.1 Glycine tomentella
GCATTTTGTGTGGTCTCACGATGCCCTGTGTAAACTCTTATGCCTTGCTTCATGTAGTTTGGATACATTTCCATATGCTGGAACAACAACAACATGTGAATCTTTATACATGGGAGTTCCATGTGTCACTATGGCTGGATCAGTACATGCGCACAATGTTGGTG
This sequence comes from Glycine tomentella, assembly GCA_007407185.1. Lineage (NCBI taxonomy): Eukaryota > Viridiplantae > Streptophyta > Magnoliopsida > Fabales > Fabaceae > Glycine > Glycine tomentella. The sequence goes on from PYAF01005492.1 coordinate 2,645,901, forward strand.
TTAGTCTTATTAGCAAAGTTGGTAAGGAACTCTTCATAATATTGTTTATTGTCAATTTATGCATATTCTTCTACATCTTCAGAATTTTGTACTATAATCATTCTATCTCATCTGTGCAATGCCATTTACTTAATGCAGATATGTTGGATTATGAATTTATTTTGATTTCTTTCTGTTTTGATCAACTAGAGATAGGAACCAGATTGGACAATAAGTTCCAAGAGTACTCCTTTTGGCAGGGTACTGTCCTAATAAAATTAAAGTACTCCTCTAAGACGGAGAGCTTTGACTCAAATGACAATTACTTTTTTAATAAGAAAACAATATTATTCAATAGTCAAAAACTAGTCAAGGTATGGGTCTATATATAGACCAACAAAATCTAAAACAAAGAGAAGATCAAATCCAATAAAATCTATCCAAATCTAAAAGATAAAGAAAAGAAAAATCCCTAAGATAAATTTCTTAACTAGAGGTTGTGTTTAGCCTAACTTTTTTGTAAAACTTAAAAGCTATTTTAAAGTTAAAGCTCAAAATAAGAGCTTTAAAAGTAAAGTAGAAGCTATTTGACAGTTTTCATTTCTTTTAGCTTAAAAGAGTTGACCTGAAAAAGAGCAGGAAGAGAGTGGGGAGAGTGGGGAGTGGGAGCGAGGAGAGAGAGAGAGAGAGAGAGAGAGAGGAGATTAAGAGAAACCAACTTTTTTTCTAAAAGTTCCTTCACTCAGCTTTTCTTAAAAAACTACTTTTCCCCTTTTTATTTGATAAAATGTTTGTAAGCTTTTAAGAAAATGTGTTTGGCCTAAGTTTTCCTTTCAAGGAGAATAGAAACCCCCAAAAAACATTTGGTCTAACACTACTTGAAGACAAAACAATCCTAAATAAAAAATTCTAATTTTGAATTCAAAATACCTAAATAATATCCAACCAGATAGCAATCCGATGATCCAATCTACATAGTGCGCATTAGGTTTCACGTTGGATTCTTCAAAATCAGATTGAAATATCAGTTAATCTGATTTTAGGTAAATTGTCACATGTTTGGTTCCATGTTGAAAAACTTATTTTGGATTCTAAATTGATTTTGAGTTGAAATGACTTTAGGTAGTTGTTTTATTTTTTTGCTGACTACTTTAGATAGCTTTTGCATTAGATAAAAAAATAATTATACTGAGTTTTACTACTAGTGTTTATAGTAAAAATATCTAAACATAAATCATATTACTTCAAAATCAATTTTGCTAACTCTCGACCAAACACAATATTCTTATGTAGATATTTTCTTCTTCTGTTGATCAGCACGTGATTGTTTTTCCTCATGTTTATATTGGGAGAGTATTGGATATGTAGTCAGTCTGCTAAATACTTTGTACTTTGCAAAGCTTCATTTTCTTTTGCATTTTTTGCTTCACCGGCAAAACTGTTAAATATTTCACTTATTACAATCCAGGACTGGAGCATTTGATTGCCAGAAATGAAGATGAATATGTTGAATTGGCTCAGCAGTTGGCCTCTGACATTTCTGCCCTACAAAATTTGAGAATGAGTCTGCGAAATCTCATGTCCAAGTCCCCTCTCTGTGATGGTGCAAAATTTATCCTAGGTCTAGAGTCAACATACAGAAATATGTGGCACAGGTATTGTAGAGGAGATGTTCCATCTTTGAAACGCATGGAATTGTTACAAGTTGCTACCGGTGACCTGTCAAATAAGAATTCTGAGCCAACAAGGATTGCAAACTCAAGGGAGGACAGTCCTGGATATGTCAAGGCCAATGGATTTAAAACAATGCTCGTGTCAAAGCTTAACATACACAGTTGCGAAGAAAACGATGGGTCATCAAATCACAGTAGTAAACAAGGAAAGACGAGTTAAAGTTGGATTCCATCCGAGAATCCTTTTGTAGCGATTCAAGGATGTTGAACTTCATTGCAATAGTTGTACTATTAGGTTGCATGGTATATACTGTAGTTGCTGCTGGAAGAAGCTGGAAAGCAACCACAGCACCACACAAAGTTAACTTGAATAGAGTAACATTGGGGGCGGGGGGCTATAGGCAGTTAAGTTATAAAGCCCCCTTCGGTGCAGTGGATATTCCAAGACCAAGAGGTGAAGCTACCTTGAGCTGCAGTCTGTTACATTTTCTTTTGGTAGCCGTGGCCTGTTGCATATTTTCCCCCTCGATTATAATAATTGTGTATAGCTTGTGCAATTTGTTTGTTCTTACTCCTTTTCAACATTGCATTTTTATCGGCTCAATGTGCTTTGCCTCCACATGAAGAGCAGGAATGGATATATTTAAGATTGCCGGGTTAAAATGTACCCAAAAACAAGTCTGCGGGGGTTGGTTAAAACAAAACCCTGATAAAGTTCTAATTTTACGAGGGTGCTATATGTATGAGATTTTAATCGATGTAAGATTAACTGAAAATAGTACTAGTGAAACCACTAATATGAATAACGTTGTACTTAATGTCTTTGAAATATTAAAAAAATGATGTTTTCTTTGTTTAGTAAGAGGAAAAAGAATGAAGTTTAGAATTATAATTACATAATTTGTGAGTTGAGGTCAGCAGCGTGGATGATCTACATCATCAATAACACCTTTAACCCAAGTTAATTGGGGTCGATGGTAGATGAATCTAATGATAAATTACAAATGAGACAGAAAGAGAAAAGGAGAGGAGAAGAAAAAAGTGAAAATAAGACAAAAGAGAAAAGAAATGGTGAAAAGAAGAATGGAGAAAAGAAGAGAAAAAGAACTAAAACAAGGGATTGATTGAAATATAGAACTACTAATGGATTTAACCCTCCACCAAATTTATAGTTTTTCTCCATTTCGTCCTAAGACATGTTGTCTGTCAATCTATATTTCACTTCACTAGATCTTGTTTAATTACCTTTCCCCATATAAGTTTCGGTTGATCTCTACCTCTCTTTGTGTCCAGCTTTTGGTAACAAACTCTTGTTCTTATGTGAGCATTCAGTGACCGTCTCATAACGTGTTCAAACCACCTCAATCTATGCTCCCTCATCTTTTCTCATATCGGTACTATTGATATCGTTCTTTAAATATTTTCATTTCTTATCTTATCTATCTTCATATATCCACACATCCACTTTAACATCCTCATTTCTACTACTCCTATTTTATGCTCATGTTGTCTATGTGTTGGTCAGCATTTCGCTCTATATAGCATTGTCAGTCTTACAACTGTTCAATAAAATTTTCCTTTCAGTTTAAGTGGAATTTTGCGGTCACACAAAAATCCTGATACACTCTGCCATTTCATCCACCCTGCTCTAATTCTATGATTTACATCTTCATCAATGTCACCACCATTTTGCAACATTGATTCCAAGTATCTAAAAACATCTTTCTTGGATACCTCTTGATTAAGTAGATGCACTTTGTCTTGATCACTATCTCTTACTCTCGAAAACTCACACTTCATATATTCTATCTTGCTCTTGCTTATCGTGAATCCTTTAGACTCCAAAGTGTTTCTCCACAATTACAATTTTCTATTAACACCGTCTTTGGTCTCATCAATAAGCACAATATCATCTACAAAAAGCATACACCACTACACTTTCTCTTGAATATCTTTCGTTAGTTCATCCATCACTAACGCAAATAGATAAGGACTAAGAGCTGAACCTTGGTGAACACCCACTGTGATGTAATAGGGAAATACCTTGATGTTCCATTACAAGCTTTCACACATGTGGTAGCCCCATCATACATATCCTTGATTGCATTAACATACTTTAATGCTACATTTTTCTTTTCAAGAATCCACCATAAGACTTCTCTTGGGACTCTATGAACACCTTATGTAAGTCTTTCTTCTTTTCCCCATACCTTTCCATTAATTGTCTCATCAAGAAGGTAGTTTCCATGGCACATCTTCCTGACATAAATCTAAATTGATTTACGGAAACCTGGGTCTCCCTCCTTAGGCGATGTTCGATAACTCTCTCCCACAATTTCATAATATGGCTCATGAGCTTGATGCCTTTATAGTTTGAACAATTTTGTATATCTCCCTTGTTTTTGTAAATAGGCACAAACATACTTTTCCTCTAAGCATCCGACATCTTATTTGTTTGAATAATTCTATTAAAAAGATTGGTCAATCATTGTATTGTCACATCTCCCATGCCTCTCCACACTTCAATAGGGACGTCATCAGGTCCCAAAACTTTATTATTCTTCATCCTCTTTAAAGTCTGCTTAACTTCATATGTATTAATTCTGCGCACATATCTTCTATTCAGATCATCAAAAACGTCATCTATGTCCACCTCACACTTGTCGCCATTCCTATTAAAAAGTTTGTTAAAGTAGTTTAGCCATCTTTCGCTTACATCTTCATCCCTTACCAAATTTTTTTGATTTGCATCGTTAATACATCTAACTTGGGTGAGGTCTTTACTCTTCTTATCCCTTATTTTAGCAAGTTTGTAATTACCTTTCTCCTCATCCTTGCTCCCAAGATTTTTATACAAATCATCAAAAACTTTGCCTCTAGCTTCTCGCACTGCTTTCTTTATATTTTTTTTCGCTACTCTAAACTTTTGCAAATTCTCATCATTGGGACACTTATGCAAAGATCTAAAGCATTCATGCTTCTGTTTAATAACTTCTTGCACCTCTCCATTCCACCACCATGTTTCCTTTGTAAGAACTTTGTTTCATTTACTTTTACCTAACACTCTCCTTCCCACATTTTGAACACACATTGTCATCTTATTCCATATTTTATTAATTTCTCCAATAAACTCCTACAGTCCTTCATGCAACATGTTTTCCTTAAACTCTATATGTTTCTCCTCGTTTAGCTTCCATATCTTATCCTTGGATTTTGAGTCTTCTTCATCAAATTAAGAACTTTTTTGAACCTAACCTCTAGAATTAACAACTTATGTTGTGTCGTCACACATTCTCCAGGGTAGACTTTGTAATCAATACACGAATTTCTTATAGTGTGTTATTAAGAACTTAAAAATAATGTATTAAGCAATTTAAAAAGTAAATTTGACAATTGGTTCGCAACAGGAGTATGAAAAATGATTGATTATGTTTTGTTAATATTATTTAATTTTATATTTTATTAGTACCAATTCATTTAACCATGATCATGACTGAATTATTAAACTTTGAATTAGAAATTTGTAATTCAATAACAGGTCCTGTTATATTAAAATGGGATTGGCATTATAAATTTTAATGACGTGTTTGATGAATTAAATTAAATGTTTATGATGTGTTTGGATGAAGTATTTTAAGGGAAAGTGACTTTGAAGGAGATTTAACAAAATTTGAACTAAATTGTTTGGATTAAAAAAATTTGTTGAATTTTTTGGATATTTTATGATATAAAATTTAAGAATTAAGAATTAAAAATAATTAACTAAAACTAAAAAAGTCGTAATTTCTAAATTCGATCTAAAGTCAAGCATTTCAGGACTACTTTTACTTTCCTCTTCTCTCAGATTTTATAAATAAAGAAAATTTAATTATTTTATTCAAATACAATTTTTTAGCTATGAAGGAACTTATTTATTTTATTAGAACAAGAAAATTTAAAAATGAAGAAATTTGATTACTTTATCCAAACAAGAACTTGAGATTTCAATTGAAACAATTAGAATTCTTAAAACTTTAAACTTTTTATATTGGCAAATTAAAAAAGAATAATTTTGTAAGGTCAAAAACATATATTTAAGCCTGAACTCACATGCGAGAATCACTTCTCTGTGTTCATGAATAAATTGCACCAGGGCTATCCACATAAAGTTCAAGTTTCTTGCTCTGTAATAAATAGTCTCAACACTGCAGGTCAAAAAAATAGTCCTGAAAAAAAGTACATTGTCTTCCTCATATTAGTGACTAGTACATAAAAATACAATTGACAGTTCTGAAGATTCATCAATGAGTCTTGACGTTTCCCGTCATGGCAATGTCATGCTATTCATCTCAATCCTTGACTGAGGTACGTAGTATCTTCACGTTATGGATGGGCCTGAATAAATAGAAAATGAAAAAAAATGCTTGAATAATTTTCTCTGTAAAATTTCATAAAGTAAGATTATAGAAAATCCTTGCTTTAACTTAACATGTTGAACAAAGGATGTTCATAAAATCCGCGTTTCATGGAAGCCCCATTATAACAAAACATACTACTACATTAGACACTCATTGGCCATAAAATTCCCAGTAATCAAGTATAGACTATGCATGAGGACAAAGCTATACCCCAGGAAAATAAAAATTGTCAATCGTATCAATCTCCAGGATATCTAGCAAAACACCTAACCCAATATCAGCATGTTTATGATACCAATGTCCTAACTTGTTTATTAATTTGGTGCTAACTTCAGTCTGTCATCATTTGTTGAAATTGAAGGCAGGATTGTTGGTTTATGCATAGTGTATATAAAATGGTTTATCTTGAAAGATATTTAACATACCTATCGTTGTATCTGTTTGGACGCTGCCAAGTCTTTTGATAATTTCCATCCCCCTACACACTTCCAAATATCGTGTGTTTTCCTGGTCGAAACAGAAACATGAATTGAGTATATTGGACATTCCAGACAATTCATGAAATGAATTAGAATAATTAATCATAAGCTAAACAACCTAACTAAATCAGTTAACCATTCTGACGCGAAGTTTATGGCTAAAAAATTACTTGAGTCAACTCTAGTAATGAATAAAAATATTAATCAGTAGAACTTTAGGCTTATATTTATCTTAAATGCAGAGATTATATTAGAGAATTCACAAACAACTTTTAAAAGAGAAAATAAGAGTCCCATATGTTTTATGTCTTCGTATCGATTTAGTCAAAGGAAACTAACGCAAGAGAGAAGAGAAGATGCGGTTGGATGAGGAAATGAGCTAACTATATGCTTGCAAGCTTGCAGCTGTATTCTCCCAGAAAAGTATAAATATAAGAAACAAACAAGAAGTTTTCTTGTTTTGGCTGGCCATTTTGACATAGTTACATAGCAGAACAGCCAGGGAGACTAACCCATTGGCAATAGTCTATATTGAGACAGGTCCATGAGGTTTTATATAACTGTGCTAATTGCTAATAACCAATGCCTATCAGTATCACACATCCTCCAGTGACCTCAGACTTCATTGTATAATAGTAAAGCAGCCATACTGACAGAATAATTTACATAATATGGTTGTGATTATGGGGATCAATCTCTCAGACAAAAGTCAAAAGGTGGGGAGGGGGGGGACACCGGGATGGATGCAATTTAGAATCCAATTTTCTTTTTATATCTTTCCAATGAGAAAGATATGATATTTCATCACTCTTGAGTTTTAATGTATGACAGTGTGTGCACAATGTGGACGCAACTATGTTCACAAATTGTCCTTTAACAAAGAGCTATTCATGGCACAGTTCATGTTTAATTTTATTTACTAGATTGAAAAACAGAATAGCCTTTGAAGCTCAAAATCCTCCAAATTATCAACATCCACAAGCACAAGTAATTAAATTTTAGACGCTTATTATCACTAAATTCTAAACAGAAAGAAGGAGAATATTACCATCGAGAGAGGGGCATGGAGCCAGAGTAATAAAGAACTGACTACCATTGGTGTTTGGGCCAGCATTTGCCATGGATAAGATTCCAGCTCCAATGTGCTTCAACTCTCGTTTAATCTCATCTTCTTTGCACTGTCATAAAAGTAAACAAATAAGCATGAACAATAGCAAAGTTAAAAATCATCATTCAATACTAATCAAAAGGTTAAGCAGGATACCCATATATGGATTCTCCTCCTTTTCCTGTTCCAGTGGGATCCCCACCTTGTACTATGAAGTGCTAGTTAACAAACCACATAAACCCATGTAAGAATATATCATCCAAACAGAAGGTTGGCACCCATATAGATATCATGGATAAATCAAACCTTGATGATCCTGTGGAATTTAACGTTGTCATAGTAACCTCGGCAAGACAGTTCAATGAAGTTCCTACAAGTCCTCGGAGCATGCTTGTAGTACAGCTAAACCCAAAATATTACATTACAATAACACTCTTTAATTGTTTTTTTTTTTTTTTTTTAAAAAAATTTGAAACCCTAGACTAAGAACTTTGATAGAGTGAGAAAATTGGAAAAAGCAAAAGTACCTCAAAGGTGAAAGAACCCATGGAAGTTTCCAGAGGAACCTCCGGAGCACCACCTTCGGCGCTTGCCCACATTTTGATTTTGCTCACACACCAGACACTCCTCCCCTGTCTCTCGTATCGTATATATGAACAAAAAATAAACCGTTCAATTGGGCCGGGCCAGGCCGGGCCTTTCGCATGGGCTTGGACATATAAAATTGAAATTGAAAATCATCTACATTACAAGTTTTACTTTTCCGTCTCATTTGAATTTTGGGAATGTAAAATATGCCGGAAATTCTAGACGGTGCAATTAGGCGAGCCGTTGTGATCGGAAACGGCTTCGCTGGCGCTGAGAATCAGTGCATTGGTTTGGTCCGTACTCTCGGTTTATCCAATCGCCATTCCTTATATGTAAGCATTTATTTTATTCTCTTCTTCGTTTATTTATAAATAAATAGATATTCAATTGAATTGAATCGTTGGTTATAGCGCGTGACGAGGCCTCGAGGAGGAATCAATCGGTGGCTTAAATGGCTTCCGGTTTCCATCCACAAAAAGTTAGACTCCGTTATCAGAATGATCTGTGGCGAATCGCGCTTTCAAACGCCTCACAAGATCGGTAACTAACTAACGCTGCTTCTCTTTCACGCTGTGTACTTGTTGGGAATTGCAATTTGCAATGCAATGATGATAGTTTCGTTTAGGCATATCTAACGTGCTGGATGCTGATGCTCACCACATTGCCACGATGGCTCGTGAAACGTTTCATAAGTACGTTTGTCTTGTGATTGTTCTCGTCTCGTTATTCTATTAAGAAAAGAAAAAGAAAATGAGTTTGATGAAATGCAGAATCGCTTTATCCGTAGGGATGGTCCAATGTTGGTGGTTGCATCTGGACGAGACACCATTTCTGTTGCCAGCTCCATTAAACGGTTAGCTCCAGAAAATGTTTTTCTTGTTCAGGTTAAACTTTTCACCCTTTTTTCTTTATTGTCCATTGTAAAATTTATAACTTCCATGTGAATGTGATGATTGAGTGTTATTGAAGTACTTTATACATAACTTCTTAATAAGAACACTTTTTAACCTTTAGGTGAAATGATTTCTCTTAGGATTTGGTCTTTAATCAAGTCTAATGACGTCTGGTAATTCATGTAGCCGACCTCACTTGTTGTGTGTTTGGTTGCATTGTGAGCAACCAAAAATTACAGTATCACTGAAAAACAGGAAGCAACTCCATGTTGTTTTACTTTCACCATGAAAAAAACTAATTTTTTTTTATTATAGTGCTGCAGCTCCAAACATTGTTAGTAGTAGGATAAGGCTTTTGTTGTTGTAATCATGTGGCCAACCTCACTTGGCTTGTTGTTGCAATCAAATTCGTCTTCATTTCTCCCCCCATTTTCTTTGAAAACGGTAATAGCAAAAGATATTGGATGTTGCTTGCTTTTGAGAAATTGTGATACCCGTTGCTGGGACAAATTTATAATGACTCACCTGTAGGCTGTAGGTTATTTTGTTTCTTTTGAGGTTTGATGTGAATTGCCTATTTCTCTTTATTGTGTGTTTTAATGATATGCCCTTTTCTATTGCCCATGAGCATGGATATCTTTATATGTAATAGATGAAGGTATACATCATGTATGTTGCTGTCTAACTCTCTTAGATGCCTAATACAGATACAACATCCAAGATTTCAACTGAATAGGTTTGATCTTGTGATTACTCCGCGCCATGATTATTATCCGCTGACTCCTCATGCTCAGCAACAAATACCTTGGTTTCTTCGAAGGTGGGTGACTCCATGGGAACCTCCTGGCTGCAATGTGGTAGGTACAGTTGTCGCTTGGCTGCTATTGATGTCTCTGCCTAAGAAAAACATTTTATGGTTGTCATGTTTATGTGGAAATAGTATATTTTTTTTATCCTTTCTTGAAGGTCACTGATTTTACATTATTACAGGTCCTCACTGTGGGAGCTCTTCATCAAGCTGATTCCGCTGCTCTTAGGGTTGCTGCTTCTGCTTGGCATGACGAGTTAGCAACTCTGCCAAAGCCCTTGCTTGTGGTTAATGTTGGGGGACCTACTGGTATTTTGTTTTGCATTAAGAAACTTAGTAGTTATAATGCTTTTCCCATTATATTTAAAATTTTATTGTGTTAATTAAGATTTTCTGCTATTTGATATTTATAGAAAAATGGTGGTTATATAAAGTATAAACTTCATCTTGAAAGGTTGAAAATGTGCCTTTGTCTGGGCCCAAAATTCTCATACTGTCAGTTGGTCTTTGTTTCTATTAAGTGTTGTCAATTTCTGTGGGAGAAAATAGAAATCTGGTCAATCATATTTCATTTATGTATTATTGGAAACTCCTTTCTTCCATCTGATTTATGATCATTGCAAATTGAAGACACCTTGAAATGACTCTAACCTAATACTTAATAGCAGGAAAGAAATTGCATTTCCTACATCCAATGTCGGGCTTGTTTTAAACTTTCAAATGTTTGTATACTTCATAGATGAAAAATTAACAGTGTAGTAGGTCAATTTTGATTTTTGCATGTATCAATACTGACTCATTTGAACCCTTAAAGGAGTTGAAAATTTAAACTTTCAAATGTTTGTATGCCTTACACCGAATATTTTCTTCCTTGAACATTTTATTCCACACATTACCTTCGGTTATATATGCAATATACATTATATGCAAAGTTTCTTTTTCAAGCCTTTTGTCTCACACAGCTCTATACCTTCTTGATCTTAAGTCTTTTTTGTTATTTTTTGGCTGGGGGTCAGGTAATTGTCCCTATGGTGTGGATCTTGTAAAGAAGTTAGTGGTTATGCTTCAGAATGTTCTATGGAGCTGTGGGAGTATCAGGATATCTTTCTCCAGAAGAACTCCTGAGAAGGTATAAAAGATTATGCAATTAGTAAGAATCTTTTTGCCTAAGTCATGTTTTGTTATAATCAGTTTTGGCTTCTAATCATGAGCATGTTCCTGTTTGGTCATTTGTCTGCTTTGGTGTTGGCAAGTATAAATGATGTTGCCTGGGGGAATGGTGGCCTCAGTTTAGTTGTCCTCTATAACTTTCTTTGTCTGTTTTAATAAATTCATAATATCCATTTGTATTGCAGATCTCCAAAATTTTGGTTAAAGAATTTGCCACAAATCCAAAGGTCCAAATATGGGATGGTGAAGGTACTTACTTTCCATATTCTTAAGAGAAGAAATATACTTATCAGTCCCAGTTCCAGAGGCAGAGATTACCTAGTATTTTTTTTGTTACATTTAGGTTCAAATCCACATATGGGACATCTGGCCTGGGCTGATGCCTTTGTTATCACTGCTGATTCAGTTAGTATGTTGAGTGAGGCCTGCAGTACTGGGTATGTATGACCAAATTATCAATGATGACGAGTGTCCATCTCACAATAATAAATAAAAAAATATAAAAAATTATTGTTTAGTGTTTTGAAAGGAAATGTATAGTTTCATGACTCTCTCTTTTACCACAGGAAGCCTGTGTATGTAATTGGAGCAGAACGGTGTACTTGGAAGTTTGCTGACTTCCAAAATTCTTTGCAGGAGCAAGGGGTTGCTCGACCATTCACTGGGAATGAGAATGTGAGTTGCTAACTGTGCTGTAACCATGGGCGGATGCATGTGTTAAGTTGGGGGGGCAATGCCCCCCCTTAAATTTTCAAGAATAAATAATTTTTTTATAATAATAAATAAAGTAAAATAAAAAAATAACTTAAATATTTGTACGAGAGGAGAAATTGAAAAGCATAGAAAAAGAATAAGAAAAAAGATGAAAAATAAGAGAGGAGTGAGGGTGAGTATGTATGTTTATAATTTTTATGAATATAGTGGTCACATTCTTGTTATTTTTAAGCACCAGCATACAGCTAATTTTGTCAATTTTATCTCTTTTGAATTGTACCTTTTTCACACTTTTGTTATAATGATTTGTTCTTTTAATTTTCTTTACAAAAAAAATTTTCGGGAGCGCTGCCCCCGTTACTTTTTTTTTTTTTCTGGATCCGTCCCTGGCTGTAACGTTATGTGTTGGGTTTTTTTGGGTGTGTCTAGCTTTGTGCTTCTCTTTCCCCTCTTAACTGAATGATATGGGAGTATAAATCTACTGATTATATTGCAAAGCTGATTATGTAAATTGGTTTCTTATTCCATG
>PYAF01005492.1:2658338-2671150 GCA_007407185.1 Glycine tomentella
AAAAAATTTTCGGGAGCGCTGCCCCCGTTACTTTTTTTTTTTTTCTGGATCCGTCCCTGGCTGTAACGTTATGTGTTGGGTTTTTTTGGGTGTGTCTAGCTTTGTGCTTCTCTTTCCCCTCTTAACTGAATGATATGGGAGTATAAATCTACTGATTATATTGCAAAGCTGATTATGTAAATTGGTTTCTTATTCCATGATACCATCCCTCAAACATATGTAGTTAACGTTAGAAGAACTTTACAAATGGCCCTGGACTTGGTGGAAATATTTGGTGGCCTGCTTTTAGATTTTGGAGAAGCCTCTTCTTTGCTAGCAGACCATGTGTGCCTGCCGGGCCTGTAGTTTGTTTCTGGTAGTTGTTTTGTTGAACAAATATTACTTTATGCTTACTTTTGTTTCAAAAATACAGATAACTGAAAGCTGGAGTTATCCTCCACTGAATGACACTGCAGAAGCTGCTAGTCAAGTGGTTGCTGCTCTTGCTCAGCGAGGATGGACTATCCATGCATAAAATGGTTTCCTACACCTGCCAAGATTCCCTTGGAAATGATAAATGATAGCTAATTGAATAGGAAATATTGTCCAAGGTCCACTGGCTTGTGCTTAGTTTCCGAGTGCTTGCTTCGTTCTATTGAAAAAGTCACTACTGATAGCTCTAACAAGGTTGTTGTATAGGTGGTGTGGACAATGGGCGGGTTTCACCAATTTTTGCAAGAGAATTTTGTTGTTTAGGTCTCCCCAATAATTTTTGGATCTCTCCTTTTCCTACTTACTGTTGTTGTGAGCTTTAGAATAATGTAAGCTGCATAACACTTAAGGCATGCAGAACTGAATCACACATCTCAAAGCATTTATTTTTTAAAATTTTATTTGTCAGCCGAGGAACTGTATCATAATGAAAAATGAATTATATTAAATGAGATAGATCTGCTCCACTTTTCGTTGTTTATTTATTTCTTATTCTAGTCTCTTCTTGATAACGAGAAGTTCTTTGCTCATGCTTCGGCATTACGGTAGGATAATCTATCTATTTTTTGTGTTGTGTAACAGAAGTTATATAACTTAACTTACTTTTGGTACATAGCAAAAGCAAATAGATTTGATTATCAATCATAGCATACATATAATTACTACTTATTAGATCCCCCAAAAAAATGAAAGTTAAACGAATATGCTTTAAAGAAAAGGAAAGCAGGCAAAATAATAGTCTACAAATATAAATTTTTTGACTTAAAAATGTCTACTTAAATACTATCTTGATATGCATTGGGCAGGTTTCCTAATTCCCTATGTTAACGTCTATCAAACTTTACAGTTAATTTGTTCATCCCAAACCTTTTTTTTCCCAATATTTCATCATTAGAATTTGATTGGTTTAATATTAATTTAACACAATAATTTTTTTAGATGAAATTTTTATATGACTATCTTGTGTATCATTTTTCCATATATATATATATATATGACTAAAATAGAATGTTTCTGGCGTGAATCGCTTGGTCACGTGGTTCACTGTACATCACTTTTTTTACCATTGGATGAATCTACACTATACAAGCATAATGACATCTTTAGTGTAAGATCTTGAGTAAGGATTTTGAACTTAAAATATGATCTTCACTAGATCTCTCAATAAAGAAGTTGAAGAGATCTCCAACATAATGCATTGTTCAAAGAATAAATTTGTTCTCTCTTTCTCTCTCCTTAAGATCTCAAAATGAGATCTACTATTAAAGAAAAAAATTAGAGAAATCTTAAAAAATCTTTAATACTATGTAATACTGTAACATCCACCAAAAAATGATCTAAGATGTCTATTTGAGATCTATCACTAAAAATTGCTTTAATCTACCCTCATCTCATCATATTCCCACTCCATAGTCCTAGGTGTGCAGAAAACGTTTTGGGTGTTTATGGGTTGAATCGGTTTGTAACCGAAACTGAAACTGAAACTGAATCGATTTTCCATCCAAATTTGTTGATAAAAATGAACAGCACTATTGTATAAAAGAGGTTCGACTAACAAAATTATTTTTACAAAATCAGTTTAGTTGATCAAATCGATTTTCACCCAAATCATTTTTAAGCAGTTTGAAAACCTGTTCATAATCGATTCAAAATTAGTTCTTTGAATTTGGATTTTTTAACACAGTTTGGTTATTTAAATTTAAAATTGAATCGATTAAAATAAAATTATCTAGCTCAAATTAAATAACATTGATATTTTTTCATTACATGAATAACATTGGATTATTTGAATCTGATGGGAGCCCACCCCTATTAATAATTCACTTATATATATATAATAAATTAGTTGGCAAAATTTCTTGCAAATCCAACTATAATATTTGAGAAAAAAAAATTATGCACTAATAATTTTATATTATTTTCTATAAAAGAATAATCTTTTAAATTTATTAAATTTTATAGTGATAGATGTAGGATTTTAGACACTTTTTGGTAAATCCGTAATATGAAGTAGAATTGAAATTTTTTTTCATATTTTTTTTAGTGATAGATATGGAGAGAGAGGAATTTTTTTTAATAATATGCAGATTTTTAAGATTTTTTTTAGAAGAATTAATTTTTTATTGGATTTTTATGCAGATGTTGTAATTAAATGATACTATAAAAACTATTTTGCATTTGCATAACAATTAAACTTTTGTAATTTGAGAGCCTTTGCTCATAATTTGATTTAAAGAGTACTCCATTTGGGTCGGAGTAAATTCAACTCCGAAGTTTGAGTAAAGATAAAGTTATTTGCTTGGAGTGAGTGCGAGTCAATTCTTGGTTTCTGCTTGGAACAGACAAACACACCAGTCAAAAATCAAAATCTCGAGTTCTTGGAGGGTTTGAGCGAGTTAGTTAGTGTGAGAAAAAAATTGAAATGTCTCATACGAAGAAATTGACGCCGAATCTGGATCAGCAGAGCACGAAGGTGCTGAATCTCACGGTGCTCCAGCGAATCGATCCGTTCATCGACGAGATTCTCTTCACCGCCGCGCATGTTTCCTTCTACGACTTCAACATCGAAAGCAACCAGTGGGTTCGTTCTTTTCTTTCTTTCCCTTCGCTTCTTCCCACTTTCTTCTCTCATCTTCTGTTTTTCTCGTTGTAGAGTCGCAAGGATGTTGAAGGATCTCTCTTCGTTGTCAAGAGGTGAGGTGATCGACAACACTCTCTCTTCTTCTGCTTCTTCTCTCTCTCTCTCTCTTCTTTGTATGCATTGATGCATTCATATGTACTTGGATCGTTCATCGATTTTACTGTTCTTGTTCAGGAATTCACAACCACGGTTTCAGTTCATCGTAATGAATCGACGGAATACAGGTTCAGATTTGTACTTATATTTATATGTAGCAATTTGTGATTGGATGATAACCCAAAATTCCCTTACATTGTCTTTACACCTAAGTGCATAGACTATTTAGTATTTACTCATTTATTATTGCCACATTTCTGAATCTGTGCTATCTATTCACTACTTTAACAGCTGTCTTTCTGATCTTTGTCCTGACAGATAACCTAGTGGAGAATCTATTGGATTTTGAGTATGAACTTAAAAAGCCGTACCTGTTATATCGGAATGCTGCTCAAGAAGTTAACGGTATATGGTTTTACAATCCAGATGAATGTGAAGAAGTTGCAAATCTCTTTAACAGGTATGGAAATTTATTAATTTTCACCACTCAAGTAATTCATAGTGTTTTTCTTTGCTTATTTATGCTGAAACTTTTAGTTACAACTTACAAGATGCTAATTTATTGCCAATCTGGTCTAAACTGTGAGGACCTCTTATTTTCTGGTTAGTAATATACCTCATGAAATTGAGATGCAGGATGCTTATCTGCTAGTTGTATAAATCTTAATAATTTTCCAAATTCAATTTACAGGATACTTAATGCATACCCAAAGACACCTCCAACTACAATAGTGCCTGCTAACATAAGGTAAGGACTTTTGTAAATTTTATAAAATATGAAGTTGTCTCTATTTCTATCTCTTTGAATCATAGTTATCATTATCAATCACATTGCTATCACAGTAGAGTGTCACAATCTTTGGCAACTATAAATTTCAGATTGTGGACCATTTTTGCATTCGCGGCAGCTTAATGTCCGCCCCCTTCCCCTTATTTAACTCGAGTGGCCATCCCACTATATTGATTTTGGGGTCAGTCGCTCTGCACACTATGGTGTGCTTCCTATATGTTAGTGATTCCAAACAACGATGATTTTAATAATCCTTCTGTGAAGAAATTTGTGATTTCAAAAAGTGAAATAACTTTCTTCAGTGAATTGATCAATGAGAAATATCAATATGCATAATATATTTATTTATTACTTCCACTTAATGATCTCTCCTAGTTGGATTTATAAGTAATGAAAGTTGAATATCTAATGCCTGATGTTTTTATATATTATTATAGTGAGTCTGAGGAACTTCAGCCAGTGTCAATTATACCAGAAAGACCTCTAGAGTCGTCTTCAGCTACTGCTTCTGCAATTGATGCTTTTGAAGATCCTGCATTTACAAACTTCTTCAGCGTACGTATTATCTGCTTTTTGGTGAATACTTCTGCAATGTGACATTGTCTATATTAAGTTGCACTCTTTATTATATGATGTATGTGGCTTTAGAATTTTTTTAATTCAATTGTTGCTGTCATTGAAGGTTACTGGAAATTATGCTTCCAATATGGAAAATTTTAGACAGCATTCTGCAACTGTCACTTCATCTCCTAGTGATTTATTCTCTACTGCACCTGCTGTGCAAATACCATCTGCCTCTCATTCAACTTTATCGATATCAGGCTTCCCCCTTGACTCTCTTGAAACAGCCAAGAGTGGCAATCAAATCATTAATCTTGTTAAGCCTTCCACTTTTTTTGCATCGACGTCTTCATCTTCACTGTTAGTTCCACCTATTTCTTCATCTGTGCCACCTAATGCAGCTGTTCATCATTCCCTGAATCTGCCACGCCAATATGGCACTCCAGTACTTCAACCCTTCCCTCCCCCTAATCCTCCTCTTTCTCTTACCCCTAATTCAAGCTCCACTCCAAATAGACCTGTATTCAGCAGGGATAATGTCCGTGATGCACTTTTATCATTGGTTCAGGTATTTCATGATTTTGCCATCTTTGTTTTAGTTCCCTTATGTTTGTTGACCATTATTAATTTAATTGTATTTTTAAGTTGTCATTCAATTAGTTCTTCTAGTTTGGGGTTGGGTGGATTAAAATATAGGGAGTTCTTCCCCACTGAAGAAAGTTCAGTTTGACCCATAGCTATTTTATAGTTAATGAATATTTAGCTATTAGACTGGAAGTACACCTAATTATCTATCCAAATTATTAATATTGAGATTTTGAAAAAGATTGTGAATAATTGGAAAAGGGAGAAACTTTAACATAAGTTTTTTAGTATGCAACTTTCGAATTTTCATGTTTAGGATTTCAATATAAATTGAATCTCTAGTCTACAAGAAAATTGAAGTAACAAAATATGATTTGTTTTATCTTTTTAATCTAATGCTTGCTTTATTTTAATGCCTCTCTTGTTAAATTGTTGTCTACTAATGGAATTTTCCTGTGCCAGGAGGATCAATTCATTGACATGATGTTCCAGGCATTACTGAAGGTGAGTCATTCATGAGTAATCAAACTCTGATGGTTGGATGGAAACTGCATATAAAGTTAGTTCTGTATATTGTAGTTACACACCGTCACATCTAACAGGAGGTGTAACCTAGTATAGACATCCGTCCGTCTTTAGCTTTAGCCACAACTTTGCACGATACATCTGTAATGGCCAATTCCACAATATACTAACAAATCATATGGTGCATTAATACACTATGATCTTCACCACTGAGTTTGTGTATACGTGAACAAGTTATAAGGGAAAACAATGGCAAAAATATAGAATGATTTTAATCACTATGTTGATATAACGATTGCTCCACATTTACGCACAAAAAACTAATGGTGAAGGTTCTGTGTATTCTTACACTGTAACTCTGTCGTGTATTGTAGAAATAACCTATTGTGAAATTTTTAAGTGCGAGAAAGTTTGTTTCTCTGGAAGTGCCCGGCAGACACATTGTTTTATAGCGTGTTTGGATTTCTGTTTGAAAACCTTTAATGGACGTTCATTCAAAAACTTGCTCTCACATACTTCTCCATTTGAATGATCTTGGAATTCGTGGTGCCAAGAAATCAAACACACATCTCCATTCGTTATGAGCTGGAGCAGGAACTTTTGTTTATTTGTGAGCAAGGGCATAGGATTCATCTTGAAAAGCAAATTAATGAACAAAAATAATCATTAATGCTTTGTTTTGATGTGCGGAGAGAAAAAAAAAATGGTTTCTATTGCTTAGAAGAAGAAAAAGGGAGGTACATAAAACATTAAAATGGTTAATTTTCTTTCTTTTTGTTCATTTGAAAAGAAGGTAGGACGGAAAATAAAAAAATAGACATTTTGAATAATTTTTATATCCTTTTTATGATGGCTTAAAATGCAATCAATCAATTTAGCATGTAACAGAAGTCAAGTAGCAGTGAGGCTGAGACCTAAACCAAACAAATACTAAAATGATAATCTTTTGTATGTGTATAATTTATTTTAAACTACATATCATGGAACATCTCTTCAATTATATTTTATATCTATTATTTGTATGAGTGTTAAACTAATCCAATCTTAAATCATTTTTTCAACAAGGTTATATGTGAATTTAGTTAAAAAAATGTTCAATCAATAAATTTAGTTTATCAATAAATTTCATGCCAAAGTCGTTAAAATGAACATTTTTTTTAAACTTATTTTAATAAATTTTAAAATTAGATTTATAAATAAGTCTATAATTTTATTATAAAATATTATAAATAAGTCCCTATGTAATATTTTTTATTAATAAATAATGACGTTTGTTTTTTACAGCAATACTTAATTAAGTTATTCGTCGAAATATGAGTAATGCAAGGTAGTGTGCTAGGGTGTGGCAGAAAAGGCCAGTTTTGGTTTGGGCTTTGGGTGTATATTGAGCCCGTTTACTGTATGAATGAATATGCCGATTCCTTCGTCCCTGCAACACTCCAATTGAATTCCATGGCGGCCTTCAGAAAAATAATCGAGGCCAATAGAAATGAAATCTTGTCGCCATCTCTTCTCTCTTTTCGACGGGGAATTGCTTACAAGCTTTTCGTTGGAGGTATGCTCTCTCTCTCTCTCTCTCTCTTTTCCTCTGAAGAAACCACTGTATATTTTGTTCCTCCACAAAGCAAAATTAAGCAAATCAATTTCCTCGCTTGTGTAATTAATTTGTGTTGTTTAATGTCCTTTTGTTCTTGTTACCGAAATTATATAACTTAGTTGCTTCCTGCTCTGAATGATAAGCTTCTTTACACTGTGTGAGCAATAGGGTAAACTTAAAACTTGTATAAAAAGAAAATAACAAGAAGTTAAAATAATTAAGCTTTTATGCATAAACTTATTTTTGGAAGCTCTCTTGTCTACCTTCTTTGAAAGTTGATTTTAACTTATGCCTAAGCTAATTTTAGCTCACTGCATAAACTCATTTTGCCTTCTTATTTTCTTCTCTTATAACTGTTTATTGAAAAGTTATCCCAATAGAAAATCTCTTTGTTTATGATTATCGGATATAACTGAGCTTGCCCTAAGGTTAAGTGTTGTGTCTTGCATAATCTTTTATGCCCATCAATGGGAAAATCACATTTGTCGTATCATTATTAAAGTTATATTAACCTTTGAAAAGCATTCCATGGCTGCTGTTTCAAATTCTTATTAATTTGAATGCATGAATCCATATTAAGTAATTATCCTTTGAAAAGAGGGTTATTTAACCATGGAGCTGTGTTATTTTTCAGGACTGTCCTTCTACACCACAGAGAAAGCATTATCAGAGGCCTTCTCCAGTTATGGGCAAGTTATTGAAGGTATCTTAAAAATGATAAAAAATGCACATTATATGGTTTTTGTGGCCTTTGACAATGTTGCTGAATTCCTGTTTTGCAGCCAAAATTGTAACAGATAGGGTGTCAGACAGATCTAAGGGATTTGGGTTTGTCACCTTTGCTTCTCAAGACGAGGCTGAGAATGCAATAGAAGATATGAAAGGAAAGGTAATCATCAAATCAAACTTGGGACTCACCAGTTCTTTGTTGAGTTAGAAGTGAGGACTAATAACAGAAATTTTTGCAGACATTAAATGGACGTGTTATCTTTGTTGATTATGCTAAGCCCAATATCAACACTCGTGGTGAAATTCCAATTGCCAGAGGACCTCCTGAACCAACACCAGATACTTGATTTTCCCTCAGACTATAATGATATATAATGTTTATTATAATTTACTTGAGCAAGAGATATGTTGGAGAATAACATCAATCTTTCTTTCATCAGCTCTTGCTCGTTGCATATGTAAAATTGAGTTTTTTTTAAGGATTATAGATGCATTATGCACACAACAATTAGAAGCATTGCTCAGCACAAGTGATAGCTGACGGGTCCATGATTATCGCACTGGCATGTGGAGAATTCTGTGGTTGTTTGTTAGCAGAAGGATATAAAACTGTCATAGTAGGGTCTTTGTTCAAAGAGCCTAAGAGCAAGAAGTTACACAAGGCCGAATGATGACAGAACTAATTGCTGGTTGTTCAGGCCACATCTTTGTGGCAAAAATTCTGACTCAACTATTTTTTTTCATAAATTGTCCGTGTAAATAAATAGTATTATACAAAAAAAAGCATAAATAATCGGTGTAGTAAAAGGTATTTTAAAGTAGGATTAAATAAGTTTTAAGTCTTTGATGAATTTTAAATTGAGTTATAGTCACTTTAAAAATTGTCATTTTTAGTCGCTCAGATTATTTTTATTGCTAATAATTAGTACTTGAGAGGCACTAAAAATGGGCAACAATTTAATCTCACAAGGACTAAATGATATTCAATCACATTTCTTATATCTTAGGGACTGAAAACTATAATGTAATATATATATATATATATATATATATATATATATATATATATATTGTGAAGGAAGAGATTGAAAATACGAAATGAGTTTTTTGTCCTTCAATATATATTAATAACCGCTAGTTGATTACTACAAGGCATAGTTTTTAAAATCGGTTTGACACGGTCGGTCCGACCGGTTGGACTGTGACCCGGGGACCGGATCAGGTTGGGTTGTTCGGATCGGTCATGTCACTAGCTTGTTCTTGTCCGTTCAATCCGGTCAGGTTGTGGCCGATCCGTCAACCCGAACCTGGTCAACATATTTTTTTGCTTTTCAGTAAGGAGCGAAACGACGCTGTTTCGTTTAGGTTTTTCGTTTTCTTCTTCAATCTTCATTTGTCAGTCTTGCAGCAGCATGAACAGCCTCAGCGTCCAGCCATCGTCAGCCGTCCAGCGTTCCACTCTCCAGCTATCGTCGCGCCATCAACGTCCACGTCCAGCAATCGTCACGCACGACGCATCGTGTCTTCCGTCGAGGCTTCGTCTTCCGTCCAAGGTTAGACATGTTCAAAACTGGTTTGAACTTGCATTTTTTCTGGTTTCATGAAATGTATTTTGTTTATCAAGTATTAGTTGAAGTATATTTTTCTGCCTATGAAGATTGTATGGTATCAATAAGGGGATAAATGTGAATATGTGATTGTTGGTTCTGAAAGCAAAGCACGAATTATGAAGTGCTATAGTTGCTTTCTAACAGCATTCATAACAGAAGACATATATGAATCTGGGAGGATTAGTGGGATGTATGGTTACTCATTTGGCGCAGCAGAGGTATTTTGTTTTTACATTCTTATCATGCATACTGAGCTTACATGTTTATATGATTATGGGTGTCATACTATTAGAGTTTAGTGATATAACCTCTTTCAGTTCTAGACCCTTTTCAATAAATGCTGACCTTTGGCTCTTTGATGGGAGGTGGTGTCCTATTGTCATTTGCTAGCTACTTGCTCTGCAACTTGTTCTACCCTTCAAAGAGCCAGGACAAATATGAGCATTAACCCTTTGGCTTTCAGTCGAGTGGCCATCACATCTATTCTAGGAACAAATCAAATCCCAATTTTCAGTTATAGCTATTTATGTCATGGTGTCTCTTTGGTGTTCTGTGTATCTTTGCTAGGTTTCTCCATGAGTGCTTCCTATTTGAGTGCTTTGGAAAGTGTGAATCCCTGTTTGCATTGATACAAACAGGTTTCCAAATTACTGACATAGTTTTGGCTGATTCATTTGAATGAGTGAAACTCTAAGTGGTCACACATATGTGAGTGCTTTAAGTTTTAGTACCTGGGCAATTAATTCCTTCTTTATATTTGTTTGTTCTCTTCACAGGCTTCTTTGCCATAGTTTCTCTTATTTACTCTAATCTGTGATTTAAGGTATCTTCTCTGTCGTTGCTTCTTTGGTTTTTGTTAAATGCTTGTCTATTTCCCTAATTGTAGTTCACTTCGATGATGTATGTTGTATATTGTAAAAGAGAGGTTTGTAGAAAAACTAATCTTTACACTTCAATAATATTGTTTGTGATGAGTGGTTGAATGGATGTAGTCTTGTATCTGTCTACCTGTCCTAGAAGCATGGAGTTGAAAAAAACAATGTAGCCAATTAGTCCATATTCAACCTGCAGATTTAATTTGGACTGTTTGGTCTATTATTAACTTTTTTGAGCATGTATGTGATATAAATATTGATCTGTTTTTAACTGTTTGGTTTGTTTTAATTGTATGATTTGTATCATAGATGACATTTGAAAGGTATGCTCATGGAGATAGTCATTTGCGAACTAAGCTAACTAGAGACAAGAGACTTTACAGTAATATTGAGCTGGATTTTGGAAGACAAACTGCTTTGGATGAACGAAATACAGTGATGCCAGGTAACTTTCATAACTTGTAAATTGTAATCCTTTTGAATATTTTAATCATTAGTTGTCACTTTATTTGTTCTTAATTTATTCTATGACATGCAATATTTTAGATCAATGGTGGACATTTTATGGATGTGGGGTTCCATATTTGCAAAAGATGGTTATTCGTATTTTAAGCTAAACTTGTAGTGCTTCAGGTTGTGAGCGGAATTGGAGTGTATTTGAGCACATTCATTAAAAAAAAAAAAGAAATAGGTTGGATCATCAGAAACTTAATGATGTAATCTATGTTCGTTACAACTTGAGGTTGCAAAATAGGTATTATTATATTTTTATTCTTTTTCATTGTTTATCTTTCTATATTACATATGGTTACATTTTTGTACATATGCTTAGGAAAAAGAAAGCAATGTTGATGAAGCACAAGACAATCTCATGGAAAACATGAATTTAAATGAAAGCAATGTTGATCATAAAGTTACCATGGGAGATTCTTCTGAGTTTTTTTTAATAAAGAAGAAGTTTCTGAAAATGACAATGACTTAGTTTATGCCCCTTGTCCATAGAAAACAGTTGAAGTGTTGAATTTGTTTAGGAACATATGTTGAACTTAAACTTATTTTATTTAGCTTATGTTTGTGATCTTTATTACTTGTTTGTTTGAACTTGGACAATGATGTTTTTTTAAACATTTTGATATTTAATTATCTATGTTATAGAATAATATTAATTTGTGATTTTTTAAAAATATTTTAAGATATTATCATGCGGGTAAACAGTGATCCATCAGCTTAACCACTGATCGAGTCATGCGGGTCAACCACTGACCCATTGATTCGACCATTGATCCAATGACTTATACGAGTTTGTCACCGGGTTAATTTTTAAAACGTTGTTACAAGATATTAATCATTGAAAAATTGCAATGTAAACATTAAATTTTTTACTTTATTATCCCATAAAGAATGAGACATGCATGTCACACTTAACTCATTTTTTAAATTTAAATTATTTTGACTAAGCATTTATATTCTTTAAAAAATAATATTTTTTTAAATTCAAAATACTTATGTAATGCAATTTTAATAATAAATAAAGTCCTTGGATCTATTAAGATAATTTTATATATTATAATTTGATTAACATACATACTTGGAGTACATGGATATGATTTAATAACAACAGATCATTTATTCATAAACAAATTATTAAAAAATTTATAAAGTTAAATTTTAAAGTCAAATACTGAAATAAAAATAATAAATACATCAAATAAATGAGAAATTAGAAACAATGAATTTAAATATGCAAATGAAGGAGGACCAAAAAATAAAAAATATTTACATACAATCTTCTCAAAGTGAGAGCATGTAATTAATTTGCACGCCAAGGTCACTCCTTTTAGTTTTGTAGTAGTGACGACTATGATTATTTGGAACATGGTGGTATGTATCTGGGATATATGGTTATATATCTCTGCTACAAACTTCTTTTTTTTCTTTCTTCATTTACCATGCACGCTAATTAATTAATTTCAAAATTCGGCTGAGTGGTTGGTTGTTAATTTATCTGGCTAGTATAGCAGTCGATAGGTTATTCCATCTGAGTTTTTTAACATTATTTGTAATAATGAAAATGTAAGAGTGTTGAACGAAAAATATTTACTGGAAATTAATACTCCTTTTGGATTCATATAAAAAAAATGTTTTTATATTAAAATTAAATATAAGTAAATCTAATTAATTTATCTCTATTTAATGATATTATTTTAAAAATATCATTTATTTGATTATAATTTTATTTTTAAGAATTATATTTTATTCATAATATCAAAGTTCCAATGAAAGATAATTTAAGAATAATTTTATCTTTTACTTGAAATTAATAAAATCAAAA
>PYAF01005492.1:2671250-2702501 GCA_007407185.1 Glycine tomentella
AAAAAATGTTTTTATATTAAAATTAAATATAAGTAAATCTAATTAATTTATCTCTATTTAATGATATTATTTTAAAAATATCATTTATTTGATTATAATTTTATTTTTAAGAATTATATTTTATTCATAATATCAAAGTTCCAATGAAAGATAATTTAAGAATAATTTTATCTTTTACTTGAAATTAATAAAATCAAAATGGTTTTAACTGATTTCCTTAAACAGTGTGGAAGTAGTTAAGTAGTTATTGTTATTTATATATAAATATTAGTATAAGTAACTATAGGTTTTCGGATAGGGGAGCCTTTTTTTTTTTAAAAAAAGGTCTCCTAACTTAAAAGATCTAATTTAATAACTAAATTAAATTATAAAGTATAAACTAAAACTTTTCATTTTTGTGTTGACTTTTGTAGAGACACGCATTCAAAGGGAACGGATTCGGGCTTAGTAAGCTATGTTTAACTTAATTTTTTCAGAATAAATAGTGTGTACAATTATAAAATAAAAAATGTAGTTTCATTATAAATTATTATGTAAAATAAGTTTGTTAACTTTTATAATAACTAAATTTAAAATATTATTTATCATGATTTCTTATTAGTACTTGATCATGTAATTTTTCTACATTAATAATACATAAACATCAAACTCTTTTTTATATAAAATTAAAATTCATTAATCTATTTTGATACATTTAAATATAACTAATTCAATGATTTTGTACTTTATTTTCCTCTATGGATACATGAATCTTCTTAGAGAAATAATGTTATTCTAATTAAACATGTATAATATTATAAGATTAATTTTTCTAGTGAGAATTTGTTGCCTAACTCGTACTTTGACTAAATAAAAGTAATAATGTCAAATGTAAGATTAAAAGCATCAAAAGTGAATTCTAAGGTGCACCATTATGGCATATGGTATTTTGTACTTCGATTACTTCTCTCTGCCTCCTGGATAAGTGTTCGTATATCATTTTATTATACAAAAGGAATAATGTTAAAGGTAAATAGTGATGATATATTAACAGTTTATTACTCTAAACATTTTATTAATACTCGTAATTTTTGTCTACCTTTATATCCCTATTATATCTTATATACATTTATCTTTCTCTTCTCTCTTTATTTGTCTACTAGAATTTGATTAGTGTGTACCTTTTTTTTATTTAAAAAAAGCCTAATTATATTAAGAAACAAATAGAGTACAAGATGTATCCTACTAAGAAAATACAGCATTCTCTGTAAATAAAAAAAAAAAATACAGCATTCAACAAAAACACCCTGAATCAACTTCTATACTGTTAATACCCAACAAGCGGCACTGCTGCATAGAGAAACCGCATGCCAATTAATAGCACCTAAATTCACCTAAAATTGAGTATGTGCCTAACATTTTGGAAAATCAAAAGTGAGTTTTAAGGTACATTACCAAAAACGGTGTACAAGTACAACTCTAATCTAAGAAACTTGATAATTACATACAAGTAAACTTGACAGCGTGAATGACATGTAAAAATGTCCATATATTATCATTCTTTCAGAATATATAAAATGAATTAAAAAGATAGATAAAAAAATGAAAAATATAATTAAAAAAGATACATAAAGGTTTCGGTCAAATATAACTCTCGAGAATCGATCTAAAAATTGTTTATCACTGCACCATTTGAATGTGTGTTTTTCATTTGTCCGTAGTATTGGACGTTAAACCCTTGTGTTAGGAGACAATTATCCACTTTGTGGGAGAATCCCAAACATAAGTTTGTCCTTTACTACTGTTCTCAACAATCAAATTTGTCACCTTGGTATTAGGTCGATAACCAAATATAATGAATTAATGATATATAGTCCAGCAACTGGGTACCAAGTTGACAAATACCCGACCTCGAGCATTCGGATTATGGTGCTCAGCCATAACCCGGGAAGGAAGCATGGCTTGAAAAAAGTTGAACTGGATGGAAACTGCACCTCCTCCTCCTTCACTTGTGCAGGGAAAATTGAGAAATTCAAGAGGGCTTAAACCTTTCAAGTTCCAAGCCATTTTCATTTCCTTGAGAATTTATAGATCTGCAAATGTACCTCGTTGTTCTTCTTATGTTTTTTTGGAGTATTGCAAAAGGTTTATGAACATAGAGGACGTGTTGCCACTGAGTTGAATAGCCAAACCATTTTTCATGAAGGTAGTCAGATTTACTTTCTCAATAGTTATAGGTAACACATTAAATATTCTAACGTAACTTTGTCTATAAATATTTACAAATGATGAAAATAAAAAGGTGAAATAAATTATATATTTTGTATAAATTAAAATGAATTAAATTTTATCTTAAAATTTTAATTTATTTTATCTCTATTTTTTCAATAAATAAATAAATCAATTTTTTACTATAAGAAAATAAAATAAATGTCTTTTTATAAATAAAAACCAATTAAGTTGATTTCAAAAAATTTAATTGATTTTATCTCTTTATTTTTTTCTATAAATATTGATAAAGAAATTTATATGAGCAACCTAAATCATTCAATATAATATTAAATATAACGTGGGTTGCATGCACCCCAAGTAAAGTCACCGTCTACCAAGTTTCAAATTTATTACTTATATACTATTCAATGACAAATAAAGTGTCGCGTTAGGGTTGGGACATCTAGGCCTCTGTTTGTTTCCTTTAACAAACTTGAGTTGCACAATTCATCAAATCTCAAAACAAAGTTTGAACTCCGAAACCTAAGAATGGAGTGCACTTGATTCTTATACTTTCCAACGTTTAAAATACTCGTCCTAGCTTCTAATTTGTACTGTACAGGACCCAGAGGAGGTCATTCTTGGTTAACCGACCACCACGATCACACATTGTTCTTAGTAGATAACATGGACAGTTACCAATTGGTTCTTAATTATTAATGGAAAAAGAGCAACAGAAGTAGAAGTAGGTACGTGACATTTATCCATTACACAGATCTTTTACATACACTCACTTTAGCATCGAAATTCCTTTTCTGGTATTACACCCAGTCATTGGAGAAGGAACTTGGCAAAAGGAAGAAGAAGATCACTTAAAAACATCTGGTAAGAACATAATTCATATTTTTTATATCAGAAACAAACCCCTTAGAAAATGTTACCGTGCACAAAATTCACGACAACCATGTTCATGTTTCGTGATGGAAGATTAGTAAAACAAACAATAATAGTATTTTTTTTTTTATCACTATCAATATAAAACAAAAGATTCAGTGATGATGCCAAAATATTTGCAGCTGCTAGAAGAACTCATTCACTATTCATTACTGTTTTAAATAAATAAACTAGTATGCGACAACATTAGAGCATTGACTGACACCTAGTTTGTGAAGTTAATTTTGTACAATTTTTCCGAGTTGTGTTTTGTAAATTATAATGTATTATTGAATTTGCAGTGATAGTGTATATTGATTCAGAAGAGAAAGAGTGTGGAAAAGGCCGCAAAGGAGAAAAGCGCGAGAGCCACGCAGAGCATATCCAGCCTCCTCTCATCTCTTTCTTTTTTTTCTTTTCTCTCCATCTTTCTCTTTATGAATTCCAAGTATCTATTCCTCCCTTCTTCCTCCTTTCCGTCCTTCAGTAATGTTCCCCTTTTACCCTCCAAGGCGCGCTGCAAAATCCCCAAACTGTCCCTACCATTCAGGAACATTCCATCCATGTCCTCCATCTGCAGACACGCTTCCCTCACCTGCATCTCACCCCCGAAAGTCACAGTCACGCTGCACAGCGCCACCTCCACCGCCGTCCCCCTCTCCCCTCCGCCCACCACCATCGCGAACCGCGCCCTCACCTCCCCGCTCAGCCAGTGCCGCTCCACCGACACCACTCTCCCACTCGACACATTCACCGCACGCTTTCCATTCGGATCCACCACTATCCAACTCAACCTCAAATCCTCGCCCAGAATCTCACACGCTTCCTCGCTCTGTGGATACTCCATCGCCGTCGCCACTGCCTCCTTCTGATCAAGAACATCGATTCGAAACGGCGAGCACCGGAACCAGTCGGACTCCGTCTCCGTCTCCACCACTCTCGACAGCACCGTCCGCCGCCGGTGGAAGATGTCCACCGCGGAAATCAGCTCCGGCGCGCGCGAAGAAGAAACTTCGCGCACCGCGGCGAATGAAGGGAACGAGTCGGAGAAAAAGAACCGAGACGCGCGTGGGAACGTGGATATGACGTGGCGGACGCGTGGCGAGCACGTGGAGGGCCACGTGGAGTGGCAAATGTTCTCCCAGAGAGGCTCGTGCGCTGAGAGCGCGTGGAGTTGGGAGCACGTGCTGGCGATGGAGGCGAGCGCGGGGCCGTCCAGGCACGTGAGGATTTGGGTTTGAATTATGTCGGGATGCACGGCGGTGATGGTGAAAGCTCCGCCTGCTCCGTCGGTGGAGGTGGTGGCCGTGTTATCGATGCAAGCCATAGTGTGCTTAGCTTGAAGCCTTGAAGTGAAAGATTTTGGTTGCCACTTCTTATATATAGACAAGGACAAGCGGTAATAGGAAGGACGATTGAGGAGTCAAAATCAGATTTCAAATGCCCCTTCCATTTTGAGTTATTTACAAGACTACCCTTCTACCACCGTTGACTGCACTAGCCATCAACACGGTGAGACTGACTTTACTTATGGCCCATTCGGTATTTTTCTATTTGCTCTGCTGAGCTCACACGCTTGTTAAAATCATATAAAACAAAACATGAATAATAATCCATCAATATCAACATAACCTATAATGATTCATATAAAAGAAAAAACATGAACCATGCTGATGTGGTGATATAATGTAAAGTGGACAGTGGTCCCGATTAGAGTACCAAATTCCTTCGGATTTTAATTTTTGTTTGTTGGTGGATTTGTATTTTTTTTATTGACAATGATTAGAGATTTAATGCGTATTTAGATTCATAATTTATTTTATGAAAGTTAATCTTTTTAAAAAAAATTAAAAAAAAATTGAACTGATTATCGATCAAGTATTTAATTTGAGGTGACTTATAGATTATGCATATCCTGAAAATAGAGAGAAGTCATATTTTCATGGGAATGCGATAAGCGTTGCCGTTGTCTAATGTATATAAAAAGCTTTAAAAACTGAAAGATGGAGATAGGTTACGCTACGCATTTCCATCCCCATATGAATGTCATTGTCACATGCCATTACCTGCCTGCTCAAGCGTCAAGCTTAAAAATTAAAATGTTTACCTAAAACACAAATAGAGTTGGTGATTAAAATATGTTTAACTTACTGATTGGACTATTCTTCCTACGTATAATTTTTAGGTCTAATAGAATTCATAAATATACTAAGAATTTTTGTTAAATAGAAATTTTTTCTTTCAATTATTAATATGATAGATAAGGATAGTTATTATAAAGAGTAATACATCTTTTTTATCATGAAATATTGATTTATTGTTGAATTCTATGAATTACGTAAAAATAGGATATTCCAAATTTGAGAGTCCAAAAGTTTTATAAAACTCTCTTAATGGAGAAAAAAATATAAATGACAAATTCCATTGAATTAAATTGGGTTCATGAATCTAAGAAATAGTGATAATTCTTCATTTTTCTCAATATCTTTCTTAATATTTAATGTACTGAACTTAAGGTTGAATAGTTGGATATTATCCAAATTCAATCCTTATCGAAAACAAATTTTTGTCAGACATTACTTACATCTCAATCGAACTCCAAATTAATCAAAATCTTTTTTCTCTAATGAATAAAATTTGTTCCAACACACCTTAAATGTGGAATAAATCATATTGAAAGAGAAATATCTACTTTGCGTGCATTCAAGATCTCAAACAAAGATTTATCTTTCTTTTCAAATAGAACAACTTCATATCAATATCATTGTCAACCAAAAAAAATTACTCCAACACATAGTTAGACCGTCATCTTATCTTACTTTATGTAAATAAAAAAATTTAAATATGTTTTTGATCTCTAATAAATATCCAATTTTTGTGTTGTTTCCTAATAAATTTTTTATTTGCATTAAATCTTTAACAACATTTTTTTTAGTTCTTGATAAATTAGTAATTTTGGTGTTTATTTCATAATAAATTAGCATTTTTTTTAGTTTCGACTAATAACAAATAATTTTTTATCAGATAATAAATATAAAATTAGTTAATTTATGATAAACTAAAAGTAAGTATTAATGACAAAAATAAAATTATTATTTTATTATAAAATCAACATAAAACAAAAATGTATTAATAAATAAATAAATATTTATTAAGAATAAAAATATATATTAAGTTTTTTTAAGAAAACATTATGTACAAAAGGAGGAGGTGTCGATGAGCCACATGGTGAGGTACATCCTCGATCCAACAATAATCTAAAACAGAATAAGCCAAACTAGCAAGTTCATGCGCTTCACAAAGAGGATTTTGAGCCTCCAAAAAAGCCTAGCAAGGCACTTTACAATCTTCCACGAAATCGTACGGTTCGTAGCAGATATATTCATCAGTACCATGATAATAAAATCATTGTATTTTATGCCCTCGTACCTTTATATATAGTGATGAGGATTAAGAAAAATAAGTGAAGAGTTTAAAGATTAATGAGTGAAGAGTTTAGATTGTTCTAATATTTTGAATATTTTGAGTTTTAGATATCCATTTTATGTATTTTTTGATGCGTTTGAAAACTTTAACAATTTTTATAAGTCGTATTTTTAGTCTTAAATCTTAATTCTACATCTATGATGATGAAAATGGGATATGAAATTCAGCACGAATTAGACTTTTTTTAATGTAGTTTTGAATAAAGAATATGTAACTCAAGTCCCACATTAGAAAGAAATAGAAGAGAGATGCTTGTTGGTTATAAATAATCATTCATTTGTCTTATGTACTCACCTTTGAATTGAATAAAAATTTTGTACTTTTAAGAGTGTGTGAGAGAAAGTTCCTCTTGGTTTATTAATTGCACCTAACACTGATTCTTATCAAAGGTTTTTATAATCTGTATGATGAGTTCCCACGAGACTTACCACTTTTCATAAGATATAAGTCTTTTTTCATTTCTTGTTTTTTTTTCGTCTTTTTATTTTATTTTATTTTCTTTAACATTTTGTTCATGTTAAATGCGATATTTTTGCCACACACTTTTCTTCATATTATTTTTATCTTTGTTTTTCTTCGTCAAACACTTGACGTGCATCTTTTTCTTATTATAACAAGAAACCTTTTAAAAACAATGAACCCTGTATTAATTTATATCTTATATATTATTTTGTGCAAGAGGATCACCATTTTTATGATGCTATACACGCAAACAATAGAATAAGAGAAAAAATAATGTGAATAGAAACTTCCATCTGACTTGGTGCTCAAATTCGTTAAGCTAATTAAATTACAATACATTAATTATAGCTGAGTCTAATGCTTATGTAAAAATAGAAGTAGAAAGTATTTAAAAATGTTAAAAGGGCAATTATAGCAATTTTTTTATAATATGGTTTTTCCTTTAACAAAGGTTTTAAAACATATGCTGTAGGCAGTAGAAAGTATCGGAACTTCTTTCTATTTTTGATAAAATATGTTTTAATAATATTTTTACTATATAGGTTTTCTTTGAGTGGAATGGCTTCACTCATATACTTTTGTTGTTTCTTATCATGTAAGTGTTTGTTGATTTAAAAACAATTAATATATTTTAACTATTTTGAAAAATGAATATTAAACCTTTTAGAAAGACATGTAAGTCACATGTCTCAAGATCCTGTCTCACATTATATTCCACCGATAAAACTTTGACTTATCGTTTAAAAATTCACATGTACATTTTCACATTTCTCATATTACCCTTCACAATGAGAGACTTGTTAACTCCGTTATGTTTTCTGGAAGACAGCCTCCAAGTTTCATGGGTGCCATCAGATTTATGAAGGGTAACATGTGGATTTTTAAATGACGTGCTGATGTTTTGTTCGTGGGACAAAAGAAACCAGATAGGATATTGGGACATGTGATCACCATCCTTTAGAATTAGAAAGTATAACTAATAAAATGTGCATTTGGTTTCACATTTCAAATGTGATATTCAGAAGTTAAATGCGATCCTTCCATTATCAACGATTTTTTTTTTTTTTGTTGAAAACTGAAAACTATTATAAAACAGATGTATTTTTTGGGTACATAAACAAATATTTTAGTTATTTTATTTTCAAAAATAAAAATAATTTTTAAATTTTGTTATTAAATTGTTGGTCTCAGGAGGCCGGAGGGTGGGTATCTGCTGTGTCTGTGGCACTTGTTTGTGTTTTCCACATGTTACTATTTATACGGATAAAGCCAACAACTAACTATAACTATACGTCACAGTGACCTTTCGTTTCTTACTTTCTTCCAATCTTTCCCTCTTTTATGAGGGCGAAGCTGAATAGCTCACTGGTAGATGTAGACTTCTATGATGGACTACTCCAATCTTTATATGATGCTGCCAGGGTTTTTGAGCTGGCAATTAAGGAGCATAACTCCTTATTAAGATTATATTGGTTTTCAAAAGCTTGGCTTGGGGTAGACCAAAATGCATGGGGTGAAGGAACTGTCATATCAGGTGATGTTAAGATTGATGGTAGATATTTATTATTTGGGCCATAACCATGTGAAGTTTTGATGGACAACAGGGCAGAATTTGCTGTAGCATGTCGATCTGTAGTCTTACTCGTGAGAGCTGCTATTATATGGTTCATCGTCAAGAGTCGTGATGGTTTATCAGTAACTCTTCATCAGGGTTATTTATTGTCTATAAATAGATACAGAGACAGTCAGAAAAAAGAAAGTAGAAAAATTGATAGAGTTTTGATAGTTAATCTTTTCTGATATTCTCGCTTAAATACTAGTGCATTTTTATATCACATAACTCTGTGGTTCCTCAAGCATTAGCTTTGTTCGTGTGGGTTGTTGATTTGAAGTGCCATCAATCTTCAGACGTTGATCCGTTCTATCTTGGAAGACAACATTGTTGGACTCGGATCTTTTCATCTCTTTGCATCTGTGTCTGATTCATACTTATCATACAGGTTCTATTTAATTTATTTTTTGTACAGTTGTAGTAGATTATATTGTTCTTCTTAATTACTCAGATTCTGACCCTTGTGCAATTGGATATATTCCAATTCTAAATTAACTAACAGATCCAACATTATTTTGCTAGCCTGTGGTATTCTGGGAAACATGCATTAACATATATTGCAAGGTTCAAGCATATTTATTATTATGTTGAGAGGCTTTCCAATTTCCATAGTGTGGCATGTACATGAGTCCTTAAACATTAGAGTCAACAAACCATATTATCCTTTCTTGATGCAAGTCATAATCTTTGAGCCATATCTAGTGCCAGTGTAATATATAGGACCCAGGACTGAAGAATCTTGTGGGTTCATAATACAGCATGTGTTATGGAGAGTGCATCTGCAATACTAGCTCATTTTTTAATAACTTGAAATTAGCTGCTTCATTTATAATATGATATGATCAAGATGGAGAGTGCATCAATATGACAAGAAATTAATTATCATTCTTTCCTAAATTCTAATGACTTTAACTTTTAAAAGCATAGAATAAATACTGTGCAACCCTACGCAGGGCAATATTCTAAGCAAACTGGTTTAGACTCAGTTGTGACTGAGGGGATATTACAGAATGGTACGAGTATGACTCTTCAAAATCATCATTACTATAACATAATTGGATTGGTAGTTCTCCATTGACTTATCTCTTTATGATTTTGTATATGACTGCATACTTTATTTCTAACAAATTTAATCTCTTCGCTTCCTTTACCAAACTTAAAGAACCATGTTTATAATTATTAGGCAATAAATTTTTCCAAGGATTTCGAGACTCTATTATTGACATTCAATTGAGTCAGATTGTCAGAGCTTTGGGTAACTTAGCATATTGTCTGTGTTTTTACATTTTAGGACTTAGGATCATTTGTCACCACCTTCTTCCCTACATATAATCCAATGAACATCATTTGTATTGGTGCTGCCAAATCGTATATTGCTAATGCATCCTCATTCATGAATGAATATATTCGTAATGTTTCTACTGTTACCAACTTGTCATTGCTACAAGAACTGATACTCTCTTTTTCCAGTTTTCTCATTAGTAATAATTCACTTGGACCCATTGTTTCCTTATTTTCCAATAATTTATGAAAAACTGAGAAATAAGTTGCATTAATTATCTCATGCTGCTGTATACTCCTTATTGCAAGTTGCGAATGAAATTTCGTCCCAAAGTGGTGATAGAGACAGAAATGTCAATGTATTTGTTCAAAGGAGGTAGCATGTTGCCTTGTGTTTTAGTTGAGTTCTTATCTGTTTCCTTAAGATTAATCTTATCTAAAACATGTCACAGTTGTTACCAGAAGGAAATAGAGATTCCATGCTTCAACTTGTTATTGACTGTCCAAAACACTTCTGCATTTTATAGGTTTATTAAATGCTACCTTATTATGTGAAGAACAATTTTTTTCTGTTAGCTTCACGAAACCACTCTCCTAAAAGCTTCAGCCATTAGGTGAAGACAGTTTAATAAAATATTACATTCTCTACCACACTCCTTCATGCAAGACTCCTCTGGGTTTGACACATGGACAATGCATAGGCCTGCTTACCTTGTTCTGAAATTCAACTTTTTATTAGAAGAGTAAGGGAGGCAAGGATCAAATTCTAGATCTCTTTGTCAGACTTTGGTACCATGGGATGAACTAACTCTCCCAAATAGCTTAAGTTGTTAGATGGAGGAACATGAGTGGCTTTATTGTATTGCATCTCTAACAGAATTTTTTATTACTTGATGATGGTAATGTTTTATATAATTGAAGCGTCTGCTATACAGTTTTTGTGCATCTGATCTGAATGTTAAAATTCTGAAGATTGAAGTATGTATCCCCCCCCCCCCCCCCCCCAACAAATTAACTCTGCAAATTCTTGATTTTTATGACTATGAGAACCATATTGTTTGAATTTATGGTCTAGTGTTTAAGGTAAAAAGCTTGTGTTGTAGCTTAAGTAAGAAAATTATGTCATAAAATGATTGCATACTTGAAAAGTACTTTGACTGTCTGCTGATCTTTGATGTACTTTTGTTATATTATTTCAAGTCTTTATTTGTTTAGTTTTGATATTTTATTCTACTCCCAAGTTGATTTGGGCGTTAAACTTGTTAAATATTGATCTAGTTTACTTCGGCTATCTGCTCCTTTGGAGAGTTTAATTTGCCAAAAACTATCAACTAACCAGCCGGAAGCATATGAATGGTTTTGGTCCAAGCAAGTTCCAGATGTAGTGACATCCTTTGTTACTAAGTTTGGATAATTTTGATTTCCTACAGGTTACTGCAGTTGGGCATGCAATCATGTTGGCTGCTATTAAGAGATATGTACCATCTCTTGTATGTACAACTTTTATCTTGTTTAATCTCCTCAGATATTAATCCTCTTATTATCAGTTTGTAAGAATATAACATATCTTCTTTTTGGCAGATTCCATCAACTTATACCCGGGGAAGGTTGGATCTCTAGAGAAAATGAAGCAAATGACTATCGATGATGTGTAGTCGGATGAGGAAGTGGAAGTGGATAATGCAGTTTATGTACAGCTAGCAAAATTATCATCATTCTTTGTAGTCGTAGAAAAGAACGTAGGGTCTAGTAAAATCATCATTACACGTAGTGTATGGCACTCATAAAAGCACCAATTGGTTACAACTTACAATCCTGACAAGGAGCATTGGGTGGGGTGCCTGATTCCCCAATACTTGAAACTTGGAAGTGTACCCTGACAAAAATGTGATGTTCAAAAACTGGAATTTCCAGGTTCCATATTCCATTTGTTTGACAATCATATGGTACTATATGGTTGATGATTCAATGACAAGTTTTGTAGTTCCTTCTCCGCTTGTCTCAGCGTCTTGTTTCCCCCTTCATTTCACCTGCCACTGTCCGTTGGAAACCTACATGAACACAAACACACAATGTTGTTGTTGTAGACTTGTAGACTATCTATGGAAAGTGCTAAGGAGGTTAGAAAATAATTAGAATAGGATAAATAGGAAAAAAGGATGAAAAAAAGTGCATATATTCATGTAAGAGGAAATTTTAAATAGTAAGTAAGCTTATAGGATCTGTCTGGTAGGAGGAAGAAGATTTGGATAGTTTGAATAAAGTCTTAAATTTAAATTTTATTGTTGTGATTGTACTTAACAAAACAGTAAGAATAAAAAGTATATACATTAATAGTAAATAATTTTTACATTATTAATTAATGATTAGTTTGTTATATTTGTTAATGTTTATAATAATTAATTTAAAAGACACGTAGTGTAATTAATAGTATATTCTGTCAACAAAAAAAAAAAGATTAATAGTATCAGAATTTTGGTTCACAGCAAAAGGAAATTGGAGCTCCACTTCTTTGTGAGTTAGGAAAATTACAAATTTAGTTTAAAATAGTTTAATAATTTCAAAAATTGGTAAAAAAATTATGTCAATTTGATTCTTTAAAATTTGATAAAATCCAAAATTAACATAACTATGAAAACATGTTGTTGTTGTTGTTGTTGTTATACTCGGTAGTAAATTAACAAAATTTGAATATATATTTTAATTTTTCACTTTGTGATAATTTTATTTTAAATTTTAACTTGATTTATCGGGTCTCCTGAGCAGTGAAGGAATAGGAACTAAATTCAGTGGCGTCGTCTCGTTTTGCTGTGTCATAGTTGCAATCTCGGTGCTAGTTGATAGTTGCATTTTGTAGGTTGGAAATGAAAGTGAGGGTTGTTTGCAGGAAAATTTACGACTACATACGTTATGATCTCAAAGAAATCGCTTTCCCCTCTTCTTTGCCAGACCCTCCTCACATCAAAAAGCGCCGCAAATTGACCTGGGACCAGCGTATCTGGGTATGCCCCTTCTCACTGTTTACTTTTACCTTCACTCGAGGTCTGGGCATTTGTTACTTTTCTTTCAATTTGATTGTGACTATCACAAAAAACTTATTGTGATTCACAGCTTGTATAATTTATTATCGATGTTGTTTGTGGATTACTACGTTGCAGTTTGGAGATACTGAATTGAACTTAATTGAAGGGATGACACTTGGCTATTGGTATTTTAGATTGTGCTGAGAAACATTCAATGTTCAGGTTTTGAAGAGAGCTGCCCGGCTTTATGCTGCAAGCTGGGTTCGTGACATTGGTCCTGACCTTCGGCCTGATGATTATAAGAAGGATGATGACATGACTGATGAAACAAATGGTGAAAAGAAAACAATTAAAGGAAAAGAACCCTCAACTCTGGAGGACCTTGGTACCATCTTGTTCTCTAGTTTGATATCATTATGCTGTTTTGGAATTAATGGCTGTTGTTTTGTCAAAGTTACGATTGTTATGATCAAAGTACAATGGTGTTTGTTTCTGTGAATTTATCCAAGGGTAGTTATGATATACCTATACTCTTCGGTGTGCTCATGTGGTTGTGTGAATTGCATAATCAAACTATAGTGAATTAATGACTTGCACCAACAGTAAGCAATTAAGGATGCTGCTGAACATCAAGTCAAAAGTGCTTTGGATAGGAAAACAAAACTTATGATGAACATGAACAATTAGTCAACGGTTTTTTCACCAACTAGAGTGCCGCTGCCCCCCTTGCTTATTCAGCATTGAGTAGAATTCTCTGTTCTTGCTTTTTTGCAACTCGAAACTCTTAGTGATCTATAACCTTCCTCTACTTTCCTTTTGTTTTTAGTTTCCCTCCCATTATTTTTCTGGTTACGTTTTGCTACTACTGCTTTGAATAATGAGTTTGTGAAGGTGATTTTGACTTTTGACCAAGCATATGACCATACGTATTTTTTTACTGGAAAATTTACAGCTGTAGCTGCAAGAGGGGGAATGGAGACTCTCAGACCAGCTTTGCAGCGTGTGTACATGACCAGAGCATCTGCATACAGAGATGCTCTTAAAAGTTTCATAGAAGGGTACCAAGAGGGTGTTCAGCAAGTAATGGAGAAGAAGGAAGATTCCAAACCTCAAGAAGATGCTGATTTACCCAAAAAATCAACTTGAACTTGCTTGTAGGAGGCAGGATGTTATTTTTTCTCTTGCAGACCTTTAGTTTTTTTTTTTATATATAGACAGTCCTCTTGATTAAAGGGTTTTAATGTACATTGCACCGAACAGATATAATCAAATATTCCAAAATGGGTGTATTTTGGATACTAAACATCCAGTGGTAGTCATGAGTTTTGTTTTTGCAAATTCGTTTTCAAGTTTTCAATTTTGTGTGCTTATTTGTGATATTAAAGATCTGTTTGTTCTGCAAATGGT
Organism: Glycine tomentella; assembly: GCA_007407185.1. Lineage (NCBI taxonomy): Eukaryota > Viridiplantae > Streptophyta > Magnoliopsida > Fabales > Fabaceae > Glycine > Glycine tomentella. The sequence goes on from PYAF01005492.1 coordinate 2,685,645, forward strand.
AGCAATAGCATATGTTGATGCCATGTTTCTTTAACTGCTATACCTTATGATGCATTATCTATTATTATTTATATTTGTCCCCTAAAATACACAATTGGAATAATTGTTGACGATACAGGACTCTGAAAATTTGTATATATTAATTTCAAGACATTGGCTTATGACAGCTAGTCTGACACCTATCTTATTTGTTCCACATATGTGAATTTTAACAATTTGCAAGTAGTCACAGTTATGGTTTCAATCTTCTTATAACTTGTGGTTGCCAAGCTTGGTCATATATTCTGTGAAAGACTTTGGTAGAGAGGGGGTGCTGGTGGAGTTCTTTTATTTGGTCCTCTCCATTTCTTCTCATGGATGCATAGTAAAATAATCACTGTATGTATTAAAGGTCACTGTTGCATCTTTGTCTTGTTCACTTAGAGATATGTGAATTTCCCTGGTAAAAGATTATATAAGGCGAGCTTCCTATATGATTGATTCTGGGTTGGGTTGTATGGTATCCTGGCTAATTCTATTTAGTGGAGATAATGTTATCATTTCTTCTAGGTAGAATTAATTTGGCATTCTAGAAGATTTTCTGGCTATGCAGGTGGGCTGAATTATCATCTGAGGCTGCTAGGTAGCACTTCTACCACGGGGTTTTATATTTTTTTATTTATTATAACATGCATGTGGCAGACAAATTGGGTCATGAGATGCCAGGTTGAATAGTTTTGGCTTCATTGTGGAGATTGAGATGACTGAAAAGACTTGCATAATGTGAGAAATAAGACATAAAATTAAGGTCCCACAAAATATTATTGATTCCGTCTTTCGAGTGATAAGCTTGCTATATTGGTCCATTTCCATATGAAGATTGCATCTATAGTCTTGGTCAGAATTATGGAGGAATAGTTCTTACTATTCCAGGTAAGAGTCATATGCTTATCTTTATTGTAACATTATAGTTAGGGATTATATTTCCAGTCTTGCCTCATGGCCAAATTTGTAGGGAATCTTTTAAATCACAAGTTTTGGATCAGTAGTACTATAACATTGAGGGGCATAATTGACACGATTGACATACATTTTACTATTCTTCAGTGAGAATCAATTTGACAGAATGAACTTGATGAGCTTTCCATTTGAATGATTGCAGGAAAGAGCACTGCTCTGTGATTAATCTGTTTAATTTTGTTTTTGGTAGTTCATATGCTGAAACCTGAGGCTCAGGTTACTGAGATGCAAAGGGAGATTTTGTTGGTGTTGATGCTGATATCAATACAGTGATTTATTCTTCAAGAAGAAATCAAATTCCCATTGGTGTTCTTTATTCTACAGCATATCCTAAAGGAGGTGCAAGGTGAGATTCATCATGACCTTTGAAAGTAATGCCAAGTGAAGTAGCATCAAAGATACACACACCCATAGTATTTCTCTCCTATTTTTCCCTTTATGGTCATCTGTACTGTATTACTATTAATGCATAACTGTATCACTCCTGCAGGTCAAAGCCTTTGATTGGCCATTATGTGTAGGCCAATGATAAACACCACAATCTGAGGACCCTCCCACTTGCAGAGCCAGTGTGAGCCACTGAGAGAGAGATTGGACACCTTCTCAAGCAGGAGCTCAATGGGCCTCTTGTGTGAATCTTTATGGGCCCCTAATAATCACATGACACACTATTTGATTACTCATAAAGGTATTCTGCACTCCTGTCGTTCTTTTGCACAATTATTTTGCATTAGCTTGTATGAAACTGGTATCCATCATGTTGATTGAAAGCTAAACAGCTTTGTTGAAGCCACTGTTTAAACCCAGTGATCAGTTCAAGCTCTTCTTTCCTCCCCTAGGTCCTTAATAAAAAAGTTGGATTATTCTGTTTTTTCTTCCTCTGTCAGAGACAAGGGCAATGACTTGTACTCGACTTTTGGTGATTCAGTGTGATGAATCATATATTGATCAAAAGCACTTCACTGATGGGTCACATCTTCATTTCCTCAACCCCTGCTTGTGCTCTATACAAGCAGTTAATTCTACGACAGCTAAAACTTCAGTCAGTGAAACTGTCTTTCTTCACCTGATAATACCTCTGTTGTACCCGAAGTTTGGAATTTTTTTTAACCGATTCATGTCACCTCAATGGAATAAAACACACACTAGAAAATAGCATGTATAGCGTGTACGTGGGGAGTTATAGACTTAAAGAGAGAGGTTCAGTGGACCAAAACTATTTCACTGTTATAGAAATCAATCAAAAGTGGACCAAAACTATTTCACTCATTGTGCCCTCCCCGTTAATCAGTTAATATGCCAACAAAGAAAAACTGATGTTGCCTCAGTGGCATTGATAACTAGAACTAGGTGTTATGAGAGAACTTAGAATTTGCAAATTACGCAATTAGAATTTATAGCAGATTTAAACAACATTCATTGTGAGCCGTACTGCATTGCCTTGAGTGATATACTGTTTTACTTGCCTGCTCTTTAAGGATATCCTTGTCTTCTTTTTAGTTTATGGTCTTTATTTTACATTTTCCCTTCTTTGTATAAACATTTTACCCTAGTCAGTTATGCGCTGAACATTTTCTCTCTTCCCTTTTTATTTCATTGCGTGTAGTTTATAGCTTGCAAAAACTTACAACTGCTCACAACAGACCATATAAAACAGGTCTGGCCACAACCGGGGCTGGGGGGGCATCCTGGTCTGTTGACGTGCCCAAAATTTAATTCTGTCCTCATCTTCCCCATTTTTACTTGATTTTTCATCCACATGAGCTTGTCATTACACAAAGAAATGCATCATCAGATATTATTAACTGAAAATTTGCATGAAAACAAAATTTGAAATATTATGTCTTGGGAAGCAAAACCCAAAATATCCCCCTTGGAATGGTGCTGTAGGCCGTAGCAGCAAATCTATATCTGTATATATAATATGAATTTGGTTTCTCTAAAATAAGTAAGAGTAAAATAAGTAATTTTAATTGTTGACAATACTTTCATAATTTGATATGCATATATATGTATTATTGACTATTAATTTTCTTATTAGGGTTCGAAATTACTTACCTAGTAAGATAAGAGCATGTTGGATTCCCATTTGTAGTGTTTCCAACTCAATTTGGATAATAAACTCAGTTTTGTGTCATGTTTGATTATTTTCAAAGGTACATTCGTACACTTGTATATATTTTGTCTAAAATCAAGTTTTCATAAAGGCAAGATCAAAGCTTTTTTTGCGAATCCAGTTTGCAAAATAAAAACTACTCCAAAATTAAGTTTGTTAACTTTAACCTAAACATGCACTAATGCACTAAGACTTCTGTTGTTGTTTGTTTGAGATTACTTATTTTACGTACATGCTTACTTTAAAATAGCAGGATCCATCTTAACATATATTGATTTAGATGTGAGTGCTGCCATTACCATTTACCAAGAGGTGGAAGCTGTGTTGCTTAACTAGAGGAGTGGGCTTAGTAGTATGTCTTTAGTTGTGTTATCTATCAAGTCAAGTCAAGTCCACCCACCCACCCATTCTAACCCACCAAAGCCAAATAGCAGCACACCATCAGTGGCATCATACCTTACTTCCTACGTATATTATGATGAGCCCTAGTGAAAAATCTCAAGGCAGAATCCCAACAGTGGCAAATTGATTCCTCATTTCTGATTCCAATGACCTAAAATTCTCCATTTTGCACTGGGATGACGTCACCCAGCTATCTCAGTGGGCCCCATCAAACCCTCTCCATACCTCACCCTCTGGCTGCAGTCTCTTTTCTTTTCCCATCACTACTCTCCACCTTCGGGTTTACTCATTGTCACTCTTCTGGTGCGAAAGTTTGGTAAGAAAATCAGGGATTTCGTTACTTTTTTTCTCCCTTCTTGTTTTTCTATCATTTCTCTTTCTTTCATTTCCCTTTTCCTTTCCCTTTTAGGCAGGCTTTGAAGAGGGCAACTTGACAAGTGGGTTAATTGGATCAATTATAAAGATGTCGCATCCACCTATCCTTGTCCTTGGTGATTTCTCTTCTGGTTGACATCCTGTTGCAATCACGCATCGACACATTATGTTAAATTCCTACTTTGTTTTTCACTACAGTTGAAAACATTTAAATGGTTATGACACATCATACCCCATAAAGAGTAAAATGTGCCATTGATTTGAATAAAGAAAAAAGAGAGGAATGTAAGAATAAAAAATGTTGATCAGTTTATGTGAAAAAAGAGTAAATGGTATTTTCAAAACATTTTTCCTGTGGACTCGCCCGTTTAGCAACTTAATGCATTTCTTGCGGTTAATTTAGTGCCATTAAGAAGAAAAAGAGGTATTATTGTATAAATGTTCAGACGGAAACTTTTTGTACGTGGAAAATTATGTAAAAAATTGTTTAGAGAATCAACTGAACCTTTTCCTGGATACCAAAATATATGAGAAGCAAGTAATCCCATAAATTCAGGATTCTGAGGTGGGATAAGCTACTTGAGTGTGACTTGAAGAGACACTAATAAGATTAGCTTTATCACAATGGAAAAGCTAACATTGTTAGTTGACTTCCATGTCTAGAAGATTTATCGAGTTTGCTTTAGGAAAGTTTTGGATCGATTTCTCAACCATACATATTTATGTTGGAAAGGTGATCCACGGCACCGATATGTTTAATAATCAAACTTAATTACAAGGCATTTAAGGCCCACAAACAAGTTCGTTCGGAGAAAGAGATTAATTATAATTTGATCTTGTCATCCTTCAAACTTTCAATATTGTGTCTACTGGTTGGTAGGCCACACTGACAACATGCAAAGTGGGCCAAAAAAGATATGAGGTTTACCCAATAAATCCTGTTCCATGGTCCATTGTTAATCTATTTTCACTCTTGGCTATCACCTTTGATCACTCAATAGTAGAGAGAGAACGGTCTTTCCAATTAAAAAGAGAATGCAGCTTAACTCTGTCGGGGTAAAAGGAAACCACCAGTTTTCCATCCATATTTTAATCAAAGATGCAAAATCAATTAAATGAATTGAAGACAATCGTGACGGATCAAACCTCATTACAAGACTCAAATTAAGCGGTGATACTCAAAGTTTCAATACAAAACGGATTATAACCTCCATGAAGTTTGCTCAATTTTAATGTACTATTTAGATTTTGTATACATGTATCGCTTTTCCCCTTGTGCCTTTTAAATATATTATATAATAAGAACCGAAGTTGATTAAAAAAAAAAAAGGTCCCATGATCTGACATTCACAGCTTAGTTGATAATTAATATATGCTCGAGTGACAGGGAACAAGAAGATCCGATAAAACGAATAAACAAGGCATTTCCATTTGCATGCATCTCCCTAATTCAAGACAAGAAAGATCCTCTATAATCTTCAACGTCAACCTAAATATACATATAATAAAAGAAGGGTTCCTTTCACGGGTTCATGTTAACGACACGGTCATTGACTAAAATTAATTTAAGGGCATACTTTAACCCTGAAGATGGAAAAGAAAAAAAAAAGGGGGAGAATCTAATAAAGAGGGGGGCATATATATCTAATAGATTCTAATTTCTATTATGGTTGTTGAGGTACCATGTGATGGTGAGGGTTTGAAGAAGAATAAGAAGAGGTTTGATGGTGGTATAAGTGGGAGTAGCAGCATTCATGTGTGGAGTTTTGGGAATCATTATCATTATCAGGTTGTTGAGGTTGGCATTCCATGTTCACCCCAAACAGCCTCAGCACCCTGCCACTTGAACTGTTCCCTCCTGGTGTCGTTTCGTTCTGTCCTTGGGACCCTCCACCTGTAAGTAACAAACATTACCAACACGTGCAAATGCCCACGCCTTCAATCATACCACATTTCATGTTCCAATCGAATTATATCTTCTACTACCAAATATACACTGTAGTATGTACTATACCACATTCACAGACAACAAAACCATTTAATTTATACCAGCTGCAATATTTAACAAGCTTCTAGTAGTAGTATGTAAAAAAATGTGAATCCTATATATTTTTACCACCACGTTTAATTCAACGAAAACCAGCGCGTGTCCCTCACGCGACTTCTCTGAATTCTGACCACATTTGTTCCAATGTATATTATTTTGGACGTATTGTTGTCCAGGTAGAAAGAAATAGAGTTTAATACGTTAATTAGCATAATAAAATGTCTGCATTAGATATCAGATTAATGAAATAAAAGTTCAATTATAGTGCTAAAAATACTTAAAGCTAGAAAGCGCGTTTTAATTAAGTTTTGTCCTGAAACAAGAAATAATGTTACAACTACATAACAGAGAATATTATTATTACTATAATAAGTGATGATGGATGAGCTACCTGGTGCATGAAGAGAGTGAGGTTGGTATGGGAAGGGGAGGTGATGATGATGGTGCGTAGGATAAGCTGGGAGCGCAGAGTAGAAGGAGGGGGATCTGGTGCTAACGTGCGCGGGAGGGTTGGGGTTAGCCTGGCGGCGGGTGCAGGAGATGAAGAACCGTTGAGGGTGGGCGCGGTGTCTGTGGAACAAAACGACGTCTCCTGCGTGGAGGCGTTTGTCTTTGACGTAACGGCTCCAGCCTTTGGTCAAAACGTAACTCTGGCTACTGTTCCAATAAGAGTAACGGAAGCGCCAGCACTTCCCCGACTCGTCCTCGAAACTCAGCAAGAGCCCTTTCGCCGCTGCCGAGTCACCGCCGGACGAGTCGAGAGGGAAGTACTTCTCCGCGTGCTGTTTCGGGATCACGAGCCGGTTCAGCTTCCCGACGTCGCTCGGCGTCAACGGCTTCTCGAACATCGCTTCCTTCTCCTGTTCTTGCGCAAAGTTATTAGTAGCCTTGTCCGAAACGACAACGTCGTCTTCCTCGTCCTCGTCTTCGTTCAGGTTGAAACGCGGAGTATGGGAATTACTAAGCCACGTGGCGGCTTGTTGTTGTTGGTCGCTGGTCCAGTATAGTGTTGTTTCCGGTGAGTAGTGGTTTATCGATGACATTGTGAATGGTAGGGAGAAAGAGAAAGAAGAGGCGTGGTGATGATGAAGATGATGATTATGGGTTCATTTGATGTGGAAGCTAGGGGAATCACTGCTTCTTTGATGGATCTAGCAAAGATATGACAATGAGAGAAAGAGAGAGAGTCAGTGTTATAGAGAGAGAAATGCAAAGTCAGTACGAGACTACTTTTAAGGTTATTTGCCAAGTGCGCTTGCGTTACTATATGAAGAACATATAAAATAAATTAAAAAAGATCGACAAGTCTGTTTTTGCTGGTTTCCAATTTCGATGCTCTTTTTTCAGTTTCTTTTCAAATTACTACCGTCAATTTTTAAATTGTTCAAATAGTTTAATGATGTGTTTAATTGTTTTTTTTTTTCGTGTGAACTTGGTCGAATATATTATGTGGACCTTTTCTGTTTATTAATTTATGATTATGAAAGTTTTATGAGTTTTGGCAAAAGGTGTTGAACACTTGTAAGTGAAACATGGTGAGATTTTAAAATTGAAACAATTACTGAATTGGACCGAACATGTGTTTATGAGCATTGAGGTTGTACAGTTGAATAACTTGGTATAATTAGGGACATCCCATGTTAGTAAATTGGCTAACAAATCAAGTGATGGGGCCCTTTCTCACCAGTCCTCACAGCCTCAATCTAAGCACTCATCATAATTTTCTTCATTCATTCTCAATCCTATCCAATGCCATTGGCCGGCCTACCTATCATCCCACTTCATTTTCACACCCAATTTCTCCTTTCTTCATCACAAAACACTCAACATCAATAACATCTTTAATTCAAGCTAATTATGATTGATGATAGATAAACTTAATGAAAAATACGAGGATGTTAAAAAAATAAAATAAAAGAAAAGAAGGAAAAAAGAAGAAGAAAAGAAATGAAGAGGAAAATAACTAAAAATGGACAATCTAGAACATAGAGATAACAACGGATTTAACCCTCCACCAAGCTTATAGCTTCTCTCAATTCCATCCTAAGACACACTGTCCGTCAATCTATATCTTACTCCATTAAGTCTTGTTTAACTACCTTTTCTCATGTAAGTTTCAATTTACCTCTACCTCTTTTTTTGTGTCGAACTCTTGGTAACAAACTTTTGTTTTTACGGGAGTATCCAGGGATCGTCTCATTACATACCAAAACTAGCTCAATATATGTTTCATCATCTTTTCACTCACCGATACTACTGCTATCTTTCGTTGAATATCTTCATTTCTTATCTTATCCGTCTTCGTGTAACTACACATCCACTTTAACATTCTCATTTCTGCTACCCCTATTTTATGATCATGTTGTCTATGTGTTGACCAACATTCAGTTCCACATAATATTGCAGGTCTTAAAGTTGTTCTATAGAATTTTCCTTTTAGCTTAAGGAAAATTTTGCTCTCATACAACAGCTCAGATGCGCTTCGCCATTTCATCCACCCTGCTCTGATTCTATCATCCTCATCAATCTCTCCACCTTTTTGCAAAATTTATCCCAAGTATCTAAAAACATCTTTCTTGGGTACCTCTTGATCAAGTAGATGCACAAGGTCTTGATCATCATCTCTTACCAGTGAAAACTCACACTTATATGTTCAGTCTTGCTCTTGCTTAATGTGAATCTTTTAGACTCCAAAGTGTTTTGACACAATTCAAGTTTACTATTAACATCATCTTTGGTCTCATTAATAAACACAATATCATCTGCGAAAAACATACAACACGATACTTCTTCTTGAATATCTTTTGTTAGTTCATCCATCACTAAGGCAAAGAGATAAAGATTAAGAGACGAACCTTGGTGTACACCTACAGTGATAGGAAAATAACTTGATGTTCCATTACAAGCTTTCACACATGTGGTAGTTCCATTATACATATCATTGATTGTATTTACAGACTTTAATGACACTTTTTTCTTCTCAAGAGCCCATCATAAAATTTTTCTTGGGACCTTATTTTATGCTTTCTCAATATTTATGAACAACATATGTAAGTCTTTCTTCTTTTTTTGATACCTTTTCACTAATTGTCGCATCAAGAAAATGACTTTCATAGTATATCTTCCTAACATAAATCCAAATTGATTTACATAAACCTTGGTCTCTCTCCTCAAGCAATGTTCAATAACTCTCTTCCACAACTTCATGCCTATGTAGTTAGAACAATTCTGAATATCTCCCTTATTTTTGTAAATAAGCACAAACATATTTTTCCTCAAAACATCAGACATCATATTTGATTGAAGAATCTTATTGAAAATATTGGTCATCCATTTTATTGCAATATCCCCAAAGTCTCTCTACACTTCAATAGAAACGTCGTTGGATATCAAAATTTTATCATCTCCATTCTCTTTAAAGTCTTCTTACTTCATCACATAAAACGATGCCTTTTTTTATTATTTCTTGATTTAATCTAATACTTAAACTTATAATTTGTACCTCCTTTGTTCTTTAAATATAATGCAAAGTTCCAAGGATTATATATATGGCATTCCCCTTTTTTTCTTATGTTTACTAATTTTAAAAAATTACCATATACTAATGGAAAAAATAATGTCAATTTGTATAATTGTTTTTTATGATTGTTTGCTCTATGCCTATAAATTCTGGTATGGATCGAGGAAAAAACTAACATAGAGTGGTCCACGTCCTCCGCCACAAGTTGTTTTGAATCTGTATGATGGACATGTATATGAATGTAAGTGTATATAGGTCTGATTCATTTCAAGTCTGGTGAAAATGTATTTGTCTTTAGGATAATGAAAGAATAGTGTTTGTGTCACGTGCATGACTTCATTATTGGTCTTTGGCCATTCCTGATTCCTGGTTTTCAAATTAAGGAAGCTACATGCGTCATAGCTAGGCAGGGAAGAGAAGAAAACAACAATTAACACAAACAAACAAAGGCATGGGAGGAGTAAAATTTCCACAGATATGCCTTCTCTTTTCTTTCCAATAAATAAGCAGAGTAATGAGATTTGATTTGTCCAGTAATTAGAGAACACACACAAAACTCTGCGCAGTCGTGTTTGAATCCCCACCTTCCACATCTCGTACACATAATCACTCTCTCTCTCTCTCTCTCTCTCTCTCTCTCTCTTATTATCTGGTCCTATAGTTGTCTACTCATCTTAATATTTTATATTATATAATTATATTCCATATATAATTATTTCTTTACTTAGATTATGTCTTTTCTATGAGTTGTAGACAAAACCCACCTCAGTTTCCAGGTAGATTCAGACACCCTTTTCAGCCCTACAAAAGGTTGAACTCATTCGTTTAGTTTAAGTATATAAATGTTGGGGACACACCAATAATAATAAAAGTTGTTTTTTTTTTTTCTTTTCATTTTCTAATATAAATAATTCGCCTGGTGTCATAAGGGATCGATATATCTAGGGTGCGTGTGTTTAAGTTATTCATTAGAAATATTGCACACCTTAAGAGAAAGTAACCAGAAAACGCTAAAGATTTTTTTTTTTAATTTCCTCCGTTAACCTAGCTAAATGTCAATTAGGCTTTATTCTATCGGAAAATCAAATGTACAGTTGTAAATGCTCACTGTCATATCACGAAACCTTAGATGAGACGGTCCCCATAAACCAGAAATTCTTGGCGGTGCAATTAATTCCCGGAAGAGAACATGAAATTTAATTTGCGGGTCCTGTAACTGGTGATACTTGCTTATATATATATATATATATATATATATATATATATATATATATGTGTGTGTGTAAATATCAAAATTTGAAAAAAATTAGAGAAATATTCTATGTACAGTGTAATTTGTATAATAAATTTTACAAGAAAAAAGACAGATATACAATAATATGCATGGTTAATGGAGAAAGATAACAATAAATTAAATAAAAAATATGGTGTTATATACATTGTGTTATATAAGTAATAACACTGGCTCAACCCGAAGGTGTTGCTAGGCTACGTGCTGGAATCCTTGACCATGAAGAAATACATAAAAGTGGTCTAGGTGAGAATCTATCTGCCATGCTAATTCGTTGCCTGGGTTGTGTGTATGAACATGGAAAATCTCAATAGTTTATTTCAGGGGAAACTGGGACACAAGACAACCCCACGAGATATTTAAGGAAAGTGGGGTAGGGACAGCCAGATGGAAGAGAAAAGAGAAATTTAACTAAAAATAATATAAATTGATGCAGTAAAAAATAACTGTCATTTATCAATAAACGAAAATTGTCATGCATTAAATTTGTCTCTGATAATATAATTTTTGTTTAATTAAAGTTAACATTTTAATTAATATATATTACAAATTTTCTATTCCACTAAAATTGTATGTTAATTAATATTATTAAAAATTAATACAATACTGATAAGTTTAATAATAATAATATAAAAACATTTACGGGCAAGATTTTCCTATTGAGTATTTTTCCAATTAATTATGGTTACTCCTTTTTTTATGTTATGTTTGGTAGAGAAGAAATAATTAAGAGGAGAGGAGAGATACAAATTATTTGTTTTTTTTATTGAGAAGAATGAGTGAAAATAAATTTAAAATTTATGGGACCGTTATACTATTTCTTACACTTTTTTTAATCTTTTTCTTTATTTCATCTCTATTTTTCTTAACTAAATATATATTTTTTTTATCCATTTTATTTTCATTATCCTATTTCTTTCATTTCTACCAAATAAAACATTTGACTATTTTCTAATTGATATAGAATCAGAAATTAATCTCTTAAAATATTGAATTCCATTGAAAGAATTGATATTAATTTTTAATAAATTAATATTATTTTATGACATAATTCTTTATGAATCATATCACACCATAATTGATCATAATATTTCTGCAATACCTATATTATAAATGGCGAGAATTCAAATGGTGACTAATTAAAGTCTCTGTCTTTCTTTTGGCAATACATTACAAGGGTACATACGTTCAGAACTTGGCCTTGCTAGCCAGAATTTTATATATACAAACTGGAATTTGTGTCTCTTGTTTTAATTTGTTAGTTTCGCTTAACAAAAGCCAGAGAGCATGGTTTCGTGAGATGCTATGATTGGATTAACGAAATATTTTGACTTGTGCACGAGATCAGAGACTGTTCCAGATTGTAATACTAGTTCATTGTAGCAGTAATAAAATCCAAAAGCAACTTGTTAACAAAAGGCCAAGAACAATGTACGCAATCTATTATCTTGATACGCATCCTACACTTGAGTTTATCGTACAAAAAGATTAATAAACAACTAATATATAAACACACCTTGTGCTTGATTATAGCTGAATAATTAGCACACTTGTCAACAACTTAATTAATTAGCATTCAATTTATTCTTTATTAATTACTTTGACTTGACACTAATTTTGCTAACACACATGCATATCCGTTGGTCAAGTTCAGATTATAATTGATCAAATTTCTGTCTAGACTCCCCTAGAATATGCTAAAGCGCCAGCGGGTAAAGGGTTAATTAATTGGGCAAATTGGAGTGCATCTCACTTGGAAGTTGTCATACTAATCATTATAAATATGGTAATATGTTTGCATGTGGCTATACTAAAGTTGAAAATAGTACAAGGATCTCAAATGCATCAATTATATATTGTGTGTGTGACCCTATATCTCCAACAAAAGCATTAAATATAATATGGAAAAGCAGGCTGTTGAAAGGTATATATATATATATATATATAATCAAGTCAAACACCAATAAGTCCATGCCAAAATTTATTAACTTCCCCTCGTGTTCAAATTTCCTGTATTTGTTCCTTCAAGATATCTAATTTAGTGGAACCCTAGTCGTTAAGTCTATGCTTGACTTGTCTTTTATATATACCTTTTCTTTTAATAACAACTACAATGAGATTTAAATCTAGAGTTTTATACAAATTACTCGAACCTCTTGTTGTTAGACTGAACCTAGTGAATTGATATATTTCAGGTTTGATAATGGAAAAATAGTGCACCAGTATTGCAAAGTGGCCGATATGGTAGACTTCCATTACATAGATTGGGACCGAAGTGGGACTAACCTTTTCATTGTCTTTGACATTAATAGCTAATCTTATTGAACCGAGGAGTATACCATACGCTGTTTTCAGAATGCGTTTCATCATGCAACATTTGGTCTCTATATCTATTTGTGGTAATGAGTGGCTCAAATTTCTCTTTTAATAATCCCTTGTGATGTTTGATTATGTTATATACTTATGATTTGGCTTAATTATCGAAAAGATCACTAATCATAGGTTAACAGCATTCAATTGTAGGCATGCAAGTCTAATCTTGTAGAGCATAATGTCATATTTATGCCGGCATAATATATCCAGTGCCCCCACACTACACCGACTCCTTTACACACACTCTCTCTCTAAACTTGTAATAACTCCTTTAGATGCACGAATGATCAGTATAGGACATACAGAAATTTTTGAAGTCCACTGTATATTCTGTTTTATATTTTACTTTTGAATCTCACCAGAATATGTTACGATTCAATAAGAATTCGTTCGATTTGCTTCTTAATTTACCTCTCATTTTTGAAGAAAAAAAGAAAAAGGAAAATACGATAAAATAAATAACGCATAAGCAAATTATATATTGAATATTTATTTTATAAACGTATTTTTAAGTGCACTAGTTTCCTCAATTTATTTATTAAAATATATTTTTTTCTGGTATTCATGCAAAAGGTTAATTACATTGGAGGTCAGTTTTATGTGAACTTTCCGCAAAACAGAAAGCTATACATGCAAGGGAAGGCGGGAAAAACATTTCGTATGACGAAAATATGAAAGTTTAATGGAGTTGCATCAACATTAAACATGAACTAATTAAATAATCACTACACACACCGGCCAAAATATCAAATTTATATAATAGATCGAGTACAGAAAAGTGATTTCTCCCGAGAGAATATTAATTTTGTATCAGCCCTGAGAATTTTAAATATCGATCAGGAACCAAACATCAGCAGATGTGGGGTCACCATTTTTCTCCATAATAAGGTAGGCAGTAGCGGGTCTATATTAGAGTGAGGATGTACACCTCACTTTAAAAATTAAATATAATTATTTAATATTTTTATATTTTATTCTTTCTAAGTTTATATATTTGAATTTATTCCTCTCATGTTTTTATATTTTTATATTTTATACTCTTTAATTTTATATATTTAAATTTATTGTTCTCAATTATTCCCATGACCCAAAATCCCTAAAGATAGACAAAGGCAAGTGTATTATTATGTCATGAATCCAAACAACAGATGAATATCTGGCAAGATGGAATCACTGGGCTATAAACTCCAGTGCAAAACACTGGCTATACCTAGCTACAGCAAGAAATCAACTTACATAAATATGTACAATAATCTAGCTGTTGAATGAATTAAATAATTAAACACCCTAGTGACAATTTCCCAAGCAATAAGTGTATCAGAAGCAGAAGCAGATACAACCTCTCAAAACATTAAAAGGCTCATAACTCTCTTTCACACACACATATTATATACAGAGTAAATTGTGGCACGTAAGATATCGATTATAAAAGTTACTTATTTTCATTTTTTTGATTCTTATATAAGCCATCGAATACTTCCTGCATGAGATTTAATTTAGTCTAGTCACTTAACATGTTGCACTTTGAGTAAGTTTGAACGAGAAATTAACATTAAACTCTAGAAAAAGAAACATTATAGAATTTTATTTTTAACAATTAATTATTAGAATTGAAAATGAATTTGAATTAATCATAAATTTTATATTCGATTTTATGCGTACTAATAAACGGTGATGTTGGTAAATAAGACTTCAATTAATATTAGGAATAGTTTGAACTCTTTATTTGGTTTATAGTCATTTTTAACTTACAATGCAATGGAAATTGGAAATTTTAAACAAGGAAAGAAGAAAAATGAACTAGTTTTTTTATCCCGAGAAATCATGTTTTGTCAAAAAAAGTAAAACAGCTAGAAAAGTAAAGGCTCCACATATAAACAAACACACAGAATGAAATGCAAATAGTGTGGGTTCCTAAACAGCACAGAAAATGCCACGTCACCTCTTTTTTTTCTGGCTTGTCTGAATTTATTTTCTCACCCGTCAGGATAGGCATGCGGGTTGGGCTGTGGCCCACAATGGCAATGTGTAAATGAAAGTGGGCCCACCAAACTTCCCCACATATGTCAAACCGTCTTTATTCTTTTTTACTTTTTAGATGGCATGGCAAAGAAGGAGCATTTCTTTCTCTGCTTGTGTGGTGTCAAAACTGCAACAACAAAAGGCTTGCACAGAAATGGTGATCGAATCGGGTAATCGGCACGTGCCACGTGATTGGTGTATGTAATGCGTAGGTCTGTGGTATAGTGGGGGGGGTGGATCTAGACTTGGGACCATTCCACCATTTTGACTTACTTAGGAGGCCCAATAGAATGGTCCACTAGGCCCTAATTAACTAACCCTTCAACTCCATGCTTTTTCACTTTTCATTTTACTCTCCTGCGAGAGGGATAGAAAATGATGCACAGCACCTCTTGGTTGTTACTTGTGACCAAAAGAACATCAACTTTCAACTTTGACTAGCCTTTTAAAGAGAATGGTAAATTATAAGGTAAATTTGTAATGCATGCGTTATGGCCTTGCAGCTCATCAATAAATGAAAATGTACCATGTATACGAAAATGTCATCTACAAGCACTCCACGAAAAGAATTGAGAGAGAGAGAGAGAGAGAGAGAGAGACTTTGTCAAGTAAATTAGCCGGCCACTTAATTAGTTTCCTTTTGAAGTGAAATGGTATAGGTCTTATTAATTAGATGGATGCATGCATATTGGAACAAAATGAGTAAGAATGTGACAAAATTAATTAAGCCATGACGAACTTCACTCTGCTGATAAGCTTTCAACATAAGATTATAAGTGGTTTGATTAAGACATATATAAAGACTTGTACAAGTAATCTTGATTACCTAATATAACAAACTACAAAGAAGACGACGCACGGTTTGGACTATGATGATGCCTTATCCATATAAGAATATATGTAGCATTTTCATTTTTCATGTACATTGAATCATACCCCTAAATTTATTATGATATAGTCAATGTCAACAAATCTTATCCACTCATGTATGACCGTTCAAACCATTAATGATTATAAAAGATACAGTTAATATCAAAAGAAAATATGAAAAAAGGTGCTTGGTGGAGTTTCAACAAGTACTACTATAAACACTTGTTGGGTTAAGTCAAATAAATTATTTTAAGAAAGTTACTTTTTTACGGGGGTGGTGTTGGTGATTAATTTCTATGGAGAACTCTTATACTTAACATTGGCACCTAGCCTTTTGAGGGAATTCATATTCGCCTCTAAATAAGCCAAGCCCGGCCTCAAACATACGTATTGTGCAATCATATATCGACATCTATAAATATAAAATTTGGAGCTAAAAACAAAATTTTACCAATGTTAACGGTATCATAATCTATAACGTTGGACTAATTTATATGAAATTAGCACCCGTTTAGATTTTGGAAAGAATTTTGTTTACATTTTTAGGTTTTTTGAATTGAGATTCATCTGCTTCTACATGTAAATATTGGTATGTTGTTAATTTTGTCAAGATTTCGTATCGGTTTGAATTAGTTTTGAAATTGAATTAGGAATTATTTGTTTTCAAGTTAAATTATTCCCTAAAAAAACTGTGTTAAATTACCTGGGCTATGTTTAATCTTGTATTACTTATTAAGAGGGGGGAGTGAAGAATTGAGACCACAATGTCTAATCATGTATCACTTATTCATGAGTTAAAAAAAAAAAAAAAAAAAAAAAAAAAAAAAAAAAAAAAAAAAAAA